>VZTE01000186.1:2789226-2845606 GCA_013397775.1 Eulacestoma nigropectus
GTTATATTTTAAACCCTAAAAACTACTCTTTGGACCCCTTCTGCCAAGCTAGCAGGGTCTGCTTTAACCCTGGGACCCTTGTGCTGGCAGAAGGTATTGCTCAATCAAAGGGGATTACCTTCAGTCGGCCATACCATTGTTTTCCAGTTGTTCAGTGACTAAGGCCCAGTATCTCAAAGTATGCTTTCATTTCAATGTCACTTATAGTTTCCATATTCTCAGCATCTTTTGCCAGGCAATCATATTTATAAGGCTTTCCTGTTTCATCTTTCCCAACACCAGGGGAAGTTTAAGCTGGACATTTGGAAAACATTTTTCACAGAAAGAGTGGTTGGGCATTGGAATGGGCTGCCCAGGGAGGTGGTGGAGTCACCGTCCCTGAGGTGTTTAAAAAAAAGACTGGATGTGGCACTCAGTGCCATGGTTTAGTTGATAAGGTGGTGTTAGGTCACAGGTTGGACTTGGTGATCTCCAAGGTATTTTCCAACCTAGTTAATTCTGTGATTCTGTGATTAAGGAGGGAAAAGACCTCCAAGAACACCCAATCCAACCTTCACCCAATTCCCCCTGCTCATAAACCACATCAAAAAATGCCACAGCTCCTTGTTTTTTGAACACTTCCAAGGATGGTGACTCCACCACTGCCATGAGCAGCCAGTTCCAAAGCCTGGCCACTCTTTCAGTGATGAAATTTTTCCTAAGGCGTTTTTGTTTAAGGCATTTCATGCCTTAAAAGAAGACAAACAAAAAACCTGTTAGGGAAAACTGCTTCAGTACGGCTTCAACCAGAACTTTCTTCCAAGGCACACAGGGGATTTGCTTTAATTATTTCCTCAATTTTAAGCAAAAATAACTGTGTGCAAACAACTGGTCTTGAGGGAAATCCCTGTAACAGGCTGCATGAAACAGCCTGTCCAGGCCTGTTACTTGTTCTTTTAGTTCCCAAACACATCTATAGCAGAGGTATTAAGGGATATGCAGGAGAAATAAGACGTGAAATTAAACAAACTAGAATAAAAAAGGACTCTACTATGAGAAAGAATCACATGTGAACGTAACTCATAATTATTCAGGGCATAAACCCAGAAAATTCAGTATCAATTGAAAGCATCTTGCTGCTTAGGGATCTTAAATTCGATTCTCAGTCAAATTGTTCTACACTTGATGATAAAAGTCATGCTGATTGCAGATTTCTCAGACCTGAAATTCTGAGAAACAATGGCAACAATCTAAATTCATGCCTAGAATTAGTCACTTTGCCCTGAACCACACAGGACAGGAGGGCACACAGTGGAGCCATTAGACCCCATATTTTGAAGTTCCCCACAATGCTACAGACACAGGGAAGATTTCTCCTTGGAGTTTTTGGGCTCCAAACACATTCTCCTGGTTTTCAAAATGGTGCTCGAAGGTTTTGCTCGGTGCTTATTCTCAACAGCATTTTTCCAACACTGCCACTCTCCCTGCTCTTGGCCAGCGATGATGTGCTCACAGCAGTGTGGCTGAGTGACAGTGCTGGAGCACTTGGAATAAAATCTGCATCTCCCAAGAGCTTCCATGTGCTTTTTGTCAGAGACAGAAGACACAATTTTGCTGAAATAACAAATTAGAGGCAATAATTCCTCCTGGACTGAGTTTCTGCCATTCTGAAACACAAAAATGACAGCCCATCATTAGCATTTAACCATTTCAGGGAGGAATATATTAAACCAAATCAAATCCATTTAGTGTTTGCTGGATGGTGACAGGCTGAGGTTTAGCAGAGCCCTGTTGGAGGGGCTGGCTGGGAGATGCTCAGCCAGCATGAAAGCCCACTTTTCATCTGATTACTCCATCGTGTTATTTACCTTCGAGTGCACACAAATTACAGAAACATCACAAAGCAATCCAGCAGCCTCAAGGTGTCATAACCCTTTTCACTGGCAGTGTATGCTTTGAAACAGAAAATGGAAAAATCAATAGGCTTGGATCAGATAGGCTGAATCTGCAAAGTCTGGACGTGCATGAATTTAAGGCTAAATGGCGCCTACACTTCTGGCTGGGTTGTGTTGTGGTGCTGTGTGTGTCCAGAAATCCCTCTGCAACAATTGCATTTGATTAAAAGGTGTGCTAGCTGTTGTAACTACCACCTGGAGTAAAGCTCTCTGGGTCTTTAAGCTGATTGTTAATTCATCACTGCACACGAGGCCTGGAATACTGATCAGGCTCCCTGGCAGTTGGATCGCAGGAATGAACTCTGGCGGTGCCTTTTTTTTTCAAAAGGAGGCATGAACTGTTCAGTTCAGCGCTCAACAGGCACTCAGGGATGACCAGCTGATAACTGAGGAGCAGGAAGGAGGAAGTTCTCAGCTTGCCAGTGCCAGGAAAAGGTCATCATCAAAAATACAAAGTACATCCCCAAAAGTCTGGCTTGGTTTTCTACATTCCCTTTTCCTCTTTAGGGACACATCAGGTAAAGCCGTAGACTTGCCTATATCCACATAGAATCATGGAATGGCCTGCTTGGAAAGGGCATTAAAGATCATCCTGTTCCATCCTCTGCCACCTTCCACTATGCCAGTTTGCTCCAAGCCCTGTCTAACCTGGCCTTGGGCACTGCCAGGGATCCAGGGGCAGCCACAGCTTCTCTGGGCACCCGGTGCCAGGGCCTCCCCACCCTCATAGCCAAGAATTCCTTCCCAAAATCCCATCTAACCCTGCCTTCTGCCAGTTTGGAAGCCATTCCCCCTTGTCTTGGGACTCCCAGGCTCTTTTCTAAAGTCTCTCTCCATCTTTCTTGTAGCTCCTTCAGGCACTCAAAGGTCACAGTTAGGTCCCTCTGAAGTTTCTCTTCTCCAGACTGAACAATCCCAAGCCTCTGTCCTCATTCTAACATGATTCTCTGCCCTACACATGCTGAGTAATGCACTGACCCCACCTCTCTGCTTTAAAAGGGTGGCCTTATATAGAATCCCAGACTGGTTTGGAAGGGGCCTTAAAGCTCATCTCATTTCAACCTCACTTCCACAGGCAGGGACACGTTCCTCTGATGCAGAAACACATCTCAACTGCAGGTATGTGGAGAATCAGCCATAAAATTCTCCTTTGCATGCTCTGCACAGCCCTCCTGGTGGTCCTGGTGACACCCCCCAGTCTGCATCTTCCTGTGAGCCAGTGAGGAAAAAATGCAGCCCTCACTGGGAGCACTCGCTGCGGATCGATCCTGTCTGGAGGATGGAAGTGCTGCTGTCATCTGTCCCATATGTCACTAAACAGGCTCACGGCTCAAAATTGCCTTTTGGACTTTGAAGCCCAGGTGCAGAATCCAATACCACTGCAGCAGCAGCAGCCACCCTCCCTGCTGTGGGGAGCTGAGGGGCAGCTTCTGAGCAGAATGAGTTACAGGAAATAAACCCCGTATTTTGTCAAAATTCTGCTTGGAGTGAAGGGAAAGAGAACTTTCATTTATCACTTCTGATGGTTAGGGACACTCTGCCAGTGCTCCAGCTCTCTCTGCAGCAGTTCCCATGGCAGGAGACCACACCAAGGCCTTTGCTTAATGGATGCTCTCCATGGAGCAGAGCCAGCGGCCTCAGGCATGTTTTCTTTTTTCCCCTTTACTTCACAGTGTTTCCTCAGAAAACCAGGAAAAACCTGGTGAGAACCACTGTTGTAAGGAATACGACATTTGCAGGAACAGCAGCCCCAACTCTCCCAGCTGTCTTCACAGGAGAGATGCTCCAGCCCTCTGATCAACTTGGTGGCCTCCTCTGGGCTGATTCCAACAGGGAAGGGTCTCTAAGGGGTCTCTATCCTGCTCTACCCATCCTAATTTGGGGCACTGGGCATCCTTCAAGGCCACTTTGAGAAGAACACGTGCAGAGAACCCTCTAAAGTGATGCAACTTTATCACTCCAAGACCAAAACTGCTGCAAGACCTCACCACGCTCAGCTCATCTTCCAGTTGAGCTTCCCAGTGTTCATTTCTTTGCAGAATTCTGTGCACACAGAGGCTCTCCCAGGCTCCAGGAAAAGCAGGAACCACCACGCAGCAGTGAGGAAGAAGGAAGCCTGGAAGGGTTTCACCTGCCTGCTGACAGGACAAGGCCGGGTGAAAATAGAGTTTCTATTTTAAAGCGCTGCTATCACAAGAATAGGATTATGCAAATCTCCTGACGTTCCTGAAGGCACAGAGAACAGCCTGGAATCTTAAAACCAGAAGTTATGGGCGTCTCTCCCTGAGGAAGGGGGTTTGCTTTCTCCATCATTCCCTGTTTTAGTCCTCTCTGCATTCTCAGAGCCCATGTGGTGTCCATCAACACCAAGTGCAGCCACAGCCTCCTCTCCCCTGTTAAACACATCCTGAAGCTGATGGGAGCAACATTCCCTGTTTATTTTATGTTGTAACAAACTAGACACATCAGAAATTCCACTTTTCTGCCCCTCCAATGGTTTAAACCTCTCTCAGAGTGCTTAAGCACTGTGTTCAAGGCTCTGCAGCATCAGCACTTGGTTAAAGCTGCTTTATTCCAGGTTAGTTCCTTAGGCTCTTATTATAAAAGGAGGTTTTTTATCTATGAAATAGAGATCTACATTGCAGAGAGGCTGTAAGGAGCATTACAGGCAGTGAACCAGGCAGATAAAGCAGTAATAGGGAACACAGAAGTATTTGAAGATTATCTTTTAGTTCTATATTACTTACTCTTCTTTAGTTCCTTTAAAAGTGTTTATCCTAAATCAACCCATTGCCAGTTGTATTGGAAAAGCAATATCTGTGACTGAGATACGGTGGGGAACAAAGCATCCGCAGGTCCCAGAGCTGATAGAGTCTGATTGATAAAATTTAATACTTGGGAAGGATAAAACCAGTCTGTATTTGCAGTCTGGGTGATTTGCTATTTTATCTGCTCCCCTTTCATTACAGACAAGATGATGTAGATTCCAGAGAATTATTGAGTGAAATATCCATGATGGTCTCGTGAGATTCGTCACTTTTTGGTGTGCCAAAAAAAGTTATGGTGGAGGTTTGCAAGGGGAAAAAAAAAAAAATACTAAATTATTTGGAATAAATGAGTGACTTTTTTTTTTTTGGAATACAAATAATGAAATTAATTGATTAGTTATTTTTGCAGTGAAGGTTGATCCAGTGTAAATGTTTTAAGGTACCAGATAAACTTGTCTATTCCGTAGCTTGTATTGAAGGAGATCAGTGTGTAACATTTGGACTTTTCATGGAGTGAAGAAATGAGGTCACAGGAGTTGCTTTTCTCAATAGGAAAACCACATCTGGCACAGAGAATGCACTGAGCTGTAAATATCCATTTCTAAATGCTACTGCAAGAACAACAAACAGTGTAACCTACACCTGAAATCCCACTGACAAGATTCACATCCAAAATCCCCTACATCAATCTCTCGGGCCAATCTTGAAATTCCCATTGGAAGGAATTCTTTGAGGGCTTTGCAGCTGGAATGAGGGAGATAAAGCAGCGCTGGCTGGGGGTAACTCAGGGTAATTCTACAAGAAGTAATTCTGTGCTGGATGAAGAACTCCAAAGGGCTGGGCAGGAGTTTGGGAAGGGCTGAAATGGGCATGGACACCGTCAGCAGCACGTGAGAGCCCCCTCTTCCTGGCCGCTTTTCCTCTCCTCCTTGCCATTTTTTATTGTATGTAGGAAAATCCTTGATTATTATTTTGTTGGTAGAAACGTTATAAAACGAATCAGTGGCCTGAAGTGGGACTGTACCCACCAGAACCCAGGACAGGGATGCTAGAGGAACTTCCTGCAGGACCAGGGCACAGCTACACGTCCTCAACAACAAGGTCAAGGTCTGAGGGAAGGGAGAAGTTCCTGAGCCATCTCCATGTAGTTAGAAACAGGTGGGAGCCTTGGGAAATATGAAAGAGAAAAGGGTTTGGATAAGAATTAATCCCCTGCCAAAAGGCCATTTGCCACAGCAGCCAGGGCCATCTCCTTTGGAAGTCGGGTAAGATCAGTGTAGTTGTGGCAGGGATAAATCTGGCCCTCGAGGTTCAGCCCAGGAAGAGAAATCTGTCTTTAAGAGCTCTCCAATCTGGAGAAAACTTCTGCAGACGGCGAAGTGACTCTGGTGATGACAGGTGACAAATGAACTGTGCCGTGACAAGTGAGAAAACTGTTCAGGAATATAAAATATTAAACATCTATTCCCTCTGTGCCCCTCCCCGGGAGAGGGGCAGCTCCTCAGCTGTGCCTCTGGCCTGCAGATGGGCTTTGGAGCAGGAGCCCTAAGGCTGCATCAACACTTTACTGCTCAGAGCAAGTCCTGTGCTCAGCTCAGAAGAGAAATTTAATATTTTATGCTGCTAATTCTGTAAAAGCAAGGAAAAAAATAACAAAGACCAGATGTAGACTAGCTCTACAGCTTCCCAGCACATGTTTCTGTGCTCTGGGTTTCTTGGTGCATGAACAAAAATCAAGCCAGCTCAGGGTTTTTCCCCTGCCTCAACTCACCCTCTGTTTAATTTAATTGTGACCTTCCACTTTTTTCCTCTAGAGAAGCTTGATATTACTTTGTAAAGGGCATTTTCGCTCTGTAATTGAATAAGACAATCAGGCTATGGCAGGAATTATTGTTCCTCGCCTTGAAAATTAGTGCTTGGATTGGCCATTCAGATCATTTCAGCTGAATTGAGGACCTGGGGCCTGTGTTCATCCTAAAGTGTAAATTACAGGCCCTCTCCCTTGGAAGCTCCAAAGTAATTTAACTAAATAAGGAAGCCCTGATGAAGCGCCTTGGATGATTACACAGCTTTGGAGAAGGACAGGACCCAGTCATTGTGGTTTTCCCTTTCCTTTCAACAAGCAACTCCATCAGGGAGTTCGGGGGACAAGGCAGCTTTCCTTTTACCCGTGGTGGGATGCAGTGTTCCCCTAGGGTGGAAATGAGAACAAAAGTGGGAATTTGAGCTGATTTTTAACCTGTCCTGGTGAAAGGAGATGCTCAGGCATTGCCCAGGCTGGTCCTGGCTGACTCAGGTCCAAGTCTTCCAGACCTGAGGTGTTAAAGGCTCACGAGTGTTTCAAATGGAGCAAGAGAACTCAGCAGGTGTTGAGGAGAAAATCCAAGTATTTAAAAAGCAGGAAATGGGGAATACTAAGCGGCTTTCAGACACCTTAATTAGAGATAACACCACTCTTAATCTCAGAATTGAATTCATAGAAAATCAATTAGAACATTTAAAAAATTGAGATTAGATGCTAATGGGAAAAGATTAATGCATTGACAGTATTATCAAGACAAAGGAACTGTCAGAGGGTTTGTCCAGCAAGTTTAGAGCAGTTTGGAAAGCTGAAAAAGAGAGTTTAGTTTGCAGTGGAAGTTGCAGGGAAGGAGATTAGCCATTCCTTTGGGAGATATTTGGAAAAAGAAGAGAGTTTCCATAACACACCCTGTAGTACCCAGGCTGCAAGAGGTTGGTGCTCATCTCCTACGAGGCAATTCAGTACAAAAATACTGAAGAGAAGCAACAACCAGGGACTGATGTCCAGCAGGGGGGCTTCTGGAGTGGTCTGGACAGACACAGCCTGTAGCTAAAAGGGCTTTAACCCCCAATTTTTTGGGACTTCCTTTATGTGAGAGAAGAAAAAACAAACCCAAAATCTGCAAGTGTGGGGCCTTCCAGAATTCGAGATAATTTTAAAGATCCAACAGGCTCAATTTTTATTATTTGTGGTTATAAGAGACCTAAATTCTCTGGATCAGGCACCAAATTCAGACCCAAAATGGGACCCCTAACTCATTACAGTCAGAGCAAAGGAAGGTAATTAATTGTCAGCTGCTAACACAGGTGCTGGAGATACTCACAGCAAATCATAACCATGAGCTTCCTTGGAAAACTGCTGAGCTTGTCCTTCGTGTCCCATTTCCCTGTGAGGAAATTCCTGTTGTGCTGCATCACTGCAGGAGCACCACTCCTGTTGTAATACATCACAGGCAATAAGAGAGACAGAAAAAAAGGAACAGTAGTGATCTGTCACAATTTGACACAGCCACATGGAAACGTGAGGAATTGTATTGATTTGTCCTCGGGAGCGTGGCTAATTTGTAAGGAGCTCTTACTCCTCATGCCTTAACATTCATTGCACATTTCAATAGCAAGTAATTACAACCATTATATTTGGGATTATGTAATGACAAAGCATTTATGAGGGGGAAAAAAAAAATCAAAAGTTCAAGAAAGCATGAAATCGCATTAATTCAGATGAACTGTTGTAATTATGCAAGGTGATAAATTGGAGTTTCTGTAATTGTCTGTAACAATTTCATCTATTGAAACACCCAAGTTTCCTTGGAGAAGTTTCTCTGCTCCTTCTTAAAATGGACTGGTTTGGAATGGACTGGTTTGGATGGACTGTCCCTGGGCAGGTTCAGGAATTTCAAACACATGACTGGGAGCATGAAATGAATGAGTTGCACCTTGGGATTAGGTTTTTGTTCCTATCAGACACATTCAAGAGGTAGTTCCCTAATCCCAGGAAAACTGACCTTGTGTTCACTCTGTTGTGTAGTTAAATCTGCCACTCTGACACCTGTAAGGCAGTTTTATATTCAAAAAATACCCAGATGTGTGGGTAATAGTGGTGGTGGGGAAATTAGAATAAATATATTAATGAACAGTCAGCAACTGGATGTTGCTTGGAGCAACCTGGTCTAGTGCAAGGTGTCCCTGCCCATGGCAGGGGGTGGAACAGGATGGACTTTAAGACCCCTTCCAACCCAAGCCACTCTAGGATTTATGATTATCTCTATTATTATGAACTTTAAAACATGAAGGAAAAAATAATGCATAGCTGAACCTATTAATTAACCTATTAATTAACGCAAGTGCTTCAACAGGCAAGACTACTGTCCATCACTTCCACTGTCTCTGTCTCCAGAGACCATTTTTTCAGGCAAACACCTCACCCAGCCTGGGTTTCCTTCTCTCACTGGCAGGTTTGTGCTCAGCAAAGTGACACCGATGGTCACCTTCATCCAACACTGATATTCTTCTCAAGTTCTGTTTTTATTCTGTTTAAAATCTACCTGTAAGACTTTCAGGCCATAAATCAGAATAAAAGTAGGTTGGACGGGGCTTGGAGCAACCTGGGATAGTGGAAGGTGTCCCTGCCCCTGGCAGAAGTGTAATGAGATGAGCTTTAAGGTCCTTCCAACCCAAACCATTCCATAATTCCATGATAACATCCTCGACCCCAGTGGGTGAAGTTGGGTTACACCAGCTGAAAGAAGCTCTGGCCTATTGCCTCTCCCCATTCCTCCCTTCATTCCCTGTGAGGAGCTGACAGCCTCCTGCACCTCAAGAGCTCCTGCTCCCGTCAGAGAGAGCCGTGCCATTCCCTAGCTCCATCCCACAAAATGCCATATGTTTGGGGTGTTGTGAGCACAGCCCCACCTCGCTTAGCTCTGCAACATTCCCAGCCGGAGACGAGGCCGTGCCACACACAGCTGAGTCCGTACATTCCCACTCTTCCTGGGAAGAATCACTTGTGCATCTGAGCATTTTGCTTGGCCTCCGCGACCTCATTATCACATCCAACTGATTGATCGTGCTCTACCAAGAGCAGTCTGCCAACATGCACAGATCACAGGGAAAAAAAATGTGGTTTTTTGTTAAAACTCGCAGCTGAGAGAGCAATAGAGTGTGAGGGAACTCGTTGTTCTTCAAGTGAGATAAATACAGACAAAGAATGAAAGGAATTATGTAGGAACTAGGTGATAATTTATTTATAGATCTCTGCACAAACACTGAAGTTAGCAAATACACCATCTGTTAAATAGTCATCTTATTCCTAAGTGCATATTAGCAATCTAAATGTGTGCCAAACACCTGATCTTAGCCTTCTTATTTGATACTCCTTTTGACAAGCAACATTCTGCTTTATTAGCTTATGTCATGTTATGTTATGGAGCTGTGCTAGGGAACAGGAGCTGGGAGAACACCGTGGCTGTGCTCTCTTGGTGTAAATGCACACCCAGGGCGAGGAGAAGTGGTTTTAACAGCAGCCAGAATTTCAGAATAACAAAAGCAAAGTAGAATATCTGCCTTTATATGCTCAGGTATATATTTTTTTTATATATATACACTTAACACATTTCAAATTGCAATAAATCATTGAAAATACAACCCCATAGGCGGGAAAATGGATAGAGAAATCTTTGTGGCAAAGACAAAGGTTATTTCTGAGGGTCCACCTCTTCCCTCTCTCATCCACCTGGACTGCAAAGCAAAAGCAGATTATTTTAGCTCATTATTGAACCTATTTGAATGAGGTGTCACAATAATCCGTGGGAGATGCTGCCTGCCTGGAGGAAGAGTCCAATAAAGAAGGAAACAGAAGCAACACTGACTGCACTAATGAATTCTCTTTATCTATTTTGCCTTGGTTTGCTTTTTCATAGGTTTGGGATTTTTTTTGTTCTTCAGTGATTCTTTATTACAGAGACGGACACTGAATACATTCACTTTGTACAATTATCTATCAAAACCAATCAAAGCAAAAGATCATTTCTGATCTTTTTGATCTGGTTTGGCCTGTGAAATTTTGAAGAGGTGAGGGTTTCTAAAGGATGCAGTGATGAAGACCTTGGAGTTAAGCAGTGGAACAGATTCTCTAAAGAAAAAGTCTTTTCCTAAAGGTCTTTAAAAACTGGGTTAAATAAGGACATTGCATATTTGTCCCTGCCATGGGTGAGATGAAGAGATTAAATGATGATTTATGTGCCTCCACAGCTGCTTTTTTATACCTATGATTAACAAGCATAAAGGGATGGAAATCTTCTCTCCTGCACTGGAAAATCCGAGTTGCTTTGTATGACAAAACTACAAACGTGCCATGAAAGACCCCAAACTCCTGCCTATGGGTTTTGATCCTCAAGGTTGAAAAGTGGAGATTGAAAAGGCACAGCCAACTTTTTTCCCACATGGATTCAACTGAAAGGGAGTGGGTTTAAATGGGATATTGGGAAGAAACTCCTCCCTGTGAGGGTGGTGGGGCCCTGGCACAGGGTGCCCAGAGAAGCTGTGGCTGCCCTTGGATCTCTGGAAGTGTCCAAGGCCAGGCTGGACAGGGCTTGGAGGAGCCTGGGATAGCAGAAATTTTCTCAGGGGTGGAGCTGGATGAGCTTCAAAGTCCCTCCCAACCCAAACCATTCCACGATTCCATTATATGACCAAAAACGGTCCTGCTCCTTATAAAACAGTGGATCCCTAAGAGATCTCATTCTCCTGCTTTTAATTATTCAAGTCAGGGACACTTGTCATGGTTTTAATGGAGAGACACAGACAGGTGACACAGCAGCTAAAACGAGAGTAAAAATGATAACATGACATATTGTGTCATTAAACTAAAAATTGCTACTAGCAGCTCATTACCTTCCAAAATCTATTCCCATTTCAGAGCCAGGTATTACACAGTTAATTCTCAGTTGTCAGGAAAACTTTTTCCTCCTGCTTTTCCTCTGCGCTTCCTTTATTTTTTTCTCCCTCCTTTCTCGGGCGTATCATAACAAGTGAAATTTTGTTCTCAGCAAAAATGTAGGGCTGATTTACCACTGTGGAAATATGGGGAAGAATTACTCAGATTGCACAGATTTTCCATGCTGCCCAAGAATTTTTTGGTGTTTTTTTTTTTTTAATTTTTAAGTAGAAACTGCACTTTTTTCATATTAGCAGCTGAAGGAAAGCGATAGGAAAGGGAACTGTGACCATTTTTGTTGTTAGTGCCTGAATCCTAAAAAAATCTGAATTTTTGCACCTAATTTTTTGGTTTTTAATTTAATATAATAAATAAGAGAATTTGAGGGACTTTTTTCCCCTTCTCCCAGAGCACAAAGCTTCAGACCAGGCACCTCAAGGAAATCTTGAAGGTTGTTCAAAGGACTGCTTTTCCACACAAATATTTGGTGCTGGCCTTTTTCTTCTCAGAAAACTATTCCCAGGAAAGAAAGAAAATGTGGTAAATTTTCTCAGATGGAATTTTCAAAATGAATAAATAAATCCAAAATTTCAGAGACTGAACTAAGCCTAAGCATGAACCAAAATCTAATTAATCATATAACATTCTTCTACTATTTTCCTTTTTATTTAGAATTACAGGATGGAATACAACTATATAAATGACTTTTTTTTTCTATTTTTCTTGGCCTTTCTTGTGTTTTTTTCCCCCTTGGACTACCCATAATCCAAGGCAGAGCTGTAGCCAGCAGGCAATTAAAAGAACATCAAAGTTTAAAACCCTTTCCCAGTGTATCGACAGGCCCCATCTATTGTGCCATGACAGCACGAGGAGGTGCTACAGGTGCTTAATTCAATCCAGCCCCCTCTGAGCAGACAATGTCTTCATAGGAGACCAATATCCAGGAGATGAAGAGGAGGAAAAGAAAAATTAACTGTGTAAAGTTCAGCTAAGGGGGAGAAAATTGATATATTGACATAAATAGCTGGGGCTGTACAGGTAGTAATCGTTATTGCTCTGACCAGCGAGGGCTGTTTCTCTCTATTGAACTCTGGCTCAGGCTGGTGTTCAGCTGATGAAAAATGGAACAATTGTTTGAAACAACAATCTGCAGCAAGGTAAATAAAATGAGCTTAGGGCAGGCGGTTTGCAGCTCTGTGGTACAAAGAGGTTGAAGGGGAAGCTGATATTTATTGTATTAAAGCATATTTTGAATGTGTTTCGAGCAGTCATTTCCCAAACGGTTCTGGCAAAACGGGAAGGCTTCTCATTAGGATGAGGACTGGATCAAAAAGTAAATAATCTTTTTCTTTTAAAGCGTGTCTTTAGTGTCATGTTTTGTAATTGAATTAAAGGGAATCAGGCTGATAATTCTTCAACATCTCAGTGAAATGTGAGGAAGCAGCAGATTGGGTGTGGTGCTAGATGTGGTGAAAAAGAGACATTAAGAGCCATAAAAATCACCTGCAGGAGATGGGCATGGACACATTCATAGAGGAGATTTCCCACTGAAAGTCCCCTTTTTCTCCCCTTTAAAACCAGTGCTAAAGCTCCAGGCAATTAAAACACGTCCAAGTATTTCAGCCAGTTTGGGACAGACCAGAATCTTTAAGAAAACAACACATTTTTAGCATCATTTAAACCTACACTCTGTGGGAGTCCTGCTGATCTTTAATTATCACTTGTATAGATAGAACACAGCTGTTCTTTTTTTCTCTAGAAAAGGAAACACTACAAAACACTTTTTTTTTTTCCAACCCATGTATATTAAGTCTTGCAAGTTCCAAAAAATGATGCTGGAAAAAGTCATGGAGTAATAGACTGCCTTTGCAAATAGAAGTTGTAAACACAAATTCCCAGAGTTGCAGTAGAGATGCTGTGGGAATAAGAATTTTGTGGATGCCGAAGGACTCGGTAATGGCTGGACTGGATGATCTGGGAGGTCTTTTCCAACATTAATGATCCTGTGATTCCATGATATCAGGTTGGACGAGCCATTTTTCCACACAATTTCTCAATGCAATTGTACTCTGCTGTCAAATACGTGACTCTGTTCTTGAGTGAATAAACTGGATAGATTGGGATGCAGTTGGGAATAAATCTGATGGAAAATAACCAGGCCTTGTTTTCTCCTTCTCCCTCAAGACCTGGAAAACTTCGAGACGAGACCAAGAAGCCCGGTGTCAGTGAGAGAGGGACAAGGAGTGGTCCTGCTCTGTGGAACTCCCCCCCACCACGGAGGTACGGTGAGGCACAGCCCGAGAAGCCCCTGCTCTGCTTCAGGAGAAGCAGAATTCCCTGTGGGATTAGCACTGGAATTGGCTTGTGCATCAGTTACTTGGCTTTATAACAAATTTGGATTTTGTTTCTTTAAAAGAGACTGGGGTCACACTTTTTAGGGCCCTTTTTTATTATTTTGTGAGGCAGTAGAACCTGTCATTCCTTGGGTGGGACACAGCAAGGACAGCATGAAGGTCTGCAAGACTGTCTGCTGCCATTCCTGGTTATCCCAGGGCCTTGGTCCTCATGGAATGGCAGAAGAGCAGCCCTCAGCAATTCTCCCTGCACCAGAATTACTCCAGGTCTCCATGGAACAGCTCTTTTCCCTTTTAGTGCTTGCTGCTGCAATGCTCTCATTTCAATCCTGCACCAGGATTTGTCATGAGGGTTTGGCTTCTGCTTTTGAATCCTGGATTTTATTCCTTCCCGATAATCATAGAATAATTGAGATCGGAAGGGGCTTCTGGAGAGGTGAACTGCCTGATTAAAGGGGGGCTGCCCAGATCAGGGTTCTTAGGCATTGTCAGTGCTTCAGATGAGGAATGAAAAGGAGTTTTCTAAAGAGTTATTTGGGCGTGCTCACCACAAGACCTTGGAGATCTTCCTTTCTGCGTGGGGTAAATCCAGGTGAAAATGTTACCCTAATAAAGCAAATATCTATTAATAAGGAGGAAAGACCAATGGCATGGTCACCAAATTGTCTTGCTCTGGACTTAAAGAATCAGCAGTCCTTGGATGACTCACATCCTGCTTCTGGCAGCAGTGACCACACATCCACAGGAGCTGCAGCTTTCCATGTCCTGCTCCCAGCAACCCTCAATTCTTCTTAAAGAAACAGAGTTATAAGACAAACTCCCAGGAGAAGGTAAATAATGATCTAGAAAGAGGATACAGGATTTCAGAGAGGGAGAAAAACCCATCAATCAATAGAAACCCCTCCAGTCCTACAGAGAGGAAGTGTCAGTTCACTGGGTGTTTACAGCCATATGAAAGGAGGATATAATCAAGGAGACGAAGTGAAACCTGGTCCTTAAGGGCACGAAAGGCTCCAAAGAGTTCCTCAAATGTATCAGTGGGACAGGCAGAAAGACAACACATCCATCCTCGAGCCAGTGAACTATCCATTTTCCTCCTGCTGCAGGGTAAAATTATGATTTGACAAATAGGAAGGAGGGGAAGAAAACATTCAGAACAAATAAATGGTTACCAGGTGAGCTCCCCCCAGATTAATTGAACTGACAAAATGGGATCCACGAGCAAAGCCTTCACCAGAGTGTTCCTGCAGCTGGGGCTGGGAGCTGCTGACCAACAGGCCTGGAAAATCCATTCCCTGAAATAACAAGTCTCCAGAGAACAGAGCCTGAGTCCTTTTGTCATCCCTAAACACTGGGTTTAGGATCCAAAATTATATGGCACCGGGGTGAAGTACATGGTGTGAGCCATGATAAGTCAGAGACTATTTCAGGATGCTTGAGAAGTTGTTTTTATTGAAAAGGATTTATATTTAGGGTTTTTTTTTAATTGAAACCCTTGGCCCTACCTCACAATACCTACAGGAGGAAGGATTACTAACTGCGCTTCCAGCTCACGTTACACGCGTTCCGTGCAGCACTTTAAATGTGCCAGGAATTAGAGAGATGTCAAGGAATTTGGAAGATAAGCCCTACCAGCAGGGAAAGAGTTGCCTTTCCTGTGATGCAACGACTTGAAGGAAGCCAGGAACCCTCTGTACAGCAGTTGTTTGAAGCAGCTGCTATTAATATAGGGAATTTGAAATAGGAAGCACTGGGTATAACCTCCTGCCAACCTATAAAAGTCAGTACAACGATAGAAGAGGAGGAACAGAAATAATAGAAAGGAAAACAAGGAGGAGTCATTAACACCATTCCTCCCATATAACATCCAGAAGATAGAACAAGAGCTCCAGAAGTGCTCCTACCACCCACGGTCTCTAGGGAAGTGTCTCACTTCTCTTTCTGTCCCTCACATTGCCAAGTTTAGCTGGTCCTGCACCACAGCACTGGAGTTGAACCTCTTGCTCTGCTCCCAGGAAAGCTCAGCAGATCTCATCAGGACACTCAGCTGCTTATCAGACACTGTAAGTGTCGATCCATGGTCAAAAATATTTTAAGCTTAATTGGAATTAAACTTGACTTTTCCAATGCATTTGACAAGGAAAGATGTGCTGCTTCTTTTTTGTATGCTGCTTTCTCAACTGAGAGCACTGCCAACCTATTTTTGTGCAAGGGAAATGAGTGATTCTCTCAAACAGAAGATAAGAATATATAAGTCAGCTATCAAACAAAACCAAACAAACCCCACCAAGCAAACAAACAAATGTACAAAAAGGCTGCTCCAGCAGCTTTAAACTATCTCAGAGAACAAAAAGAGAATCTCACATTGCTGTGAACTAGTATCAGGACTTTCAGGGTAGATCAAACACAAGCATGAAAGAAAAAAAAAGACCCACCTCAGTTTATATCTTAGAGCAATTAAGACATTAAAAATTACAGTTAATGAACACAAAAGCACAGCCTGTAATTAGCTTTTAAAGCCAGAGCAGGGCTACCCCAGGTTACCTGGCCCACCTCAAACCCTCTATACCCGCTGCCAGCCCCTCCGCACCAATTTATGCACAGGTGTCTCTGTTGTTATTTATTACCACACCTTATAGAGTTCGGCTGTGCCATCCCTCTGCTTGTTAGAGATGCTCAGCAGGGCAGGGGGGACCAGGTGAGCTGGATTTTTTTTTTTCCTAAACCAGATCCCTTCTCTGCTTTAAGTTCTTTAGGTCAGCCTTTTTTCCCTGTGCAACCAACATAATTAATATTGTACTAGTGAAAAAAAAGCAGTTTATAGAGAGCTCTGAGGCAGGGAAAGGAGGGAGGAAGCTGGAAGAAGCCTTAATTTCTGCAGCTACACATGAGCTTGACCTGCCTGCGCTTAAGAAGCTGCTGCCTAAATGGCAGTACTTGACACAAGACTGTGGGGTGGCCTGTTGTTCATTTATTTTCTCAGAAGTGAAGCCTGATCTAAAGCCTGTTTCCTTCGAGCTGGCTCCCTGCAGAGCTTTAAGGAAGTTGCTAATCTTGTTAGGAGCAGCAGGATCACTCTGCATTTGCATCTATTTGTGTGGAAGAGCTGCCAGGGCTGGGAGTGGGACAGAGGCTCTGGGCTTTCCTCTGTGCTGACATTGCTGTAGGGAGGCTAAACAAACCCCAAAACACTCCTAAGGAAGTAGGAGCCCTATGGGGGTAAAAATTCCCAATCCTCAGCCTGCAGAAGGCTGGGGAAGGAGGTGAAACTGGGGTTTGGAGAGGATGGGACGAGATGAGCAGCAACGTGAAAGGGCCTTTGATTTCTGCATTTTCTATTAAACGCTGCCCTTGATAAAGCGCATAACCTGAAAGGGAGGGTTCGAAGTGTCTCTCTCTTTGTAAAACTCAGTGCCTGAGTCATGGGCTGAGAGTCCCCTTCTCTCTGCTCCTCTGAATCCTGAATCCAGCTTTCCCACAGCTCCAGAGGGAGAGTCCCCCCCCTGAGCCCGGCCTGGAGCTGCTCTGCTGCAGATCCAGCAAGATTGATTTGGATTTGCTTGGGCTGAGGGAAGCACTGAAACGTTCAATTCCCTGGATCAGTACATCAGGAACGATCAGCAGCTGCTCCTCTTTCCCGGCCGAGCTCTGAAGGAAAACTCTCAGGGCTGGGAGAGGCTCTCCAGCCTGGCCAAGCTCAGCACTGCACACCTGGAAGGTGAGGTGGATTAACAGCTTTTGGGGTCTCTGGGGTGAGAAGGGACACCGACACCACAGTCACTTCCCTTGGATTAAAAAAACCCCAAACAAACACACCCTAATATTGCAGCACTATGAAATAGCTCCTGCTCTGCCATAAAAGTGAGAGCAAAGGGCTTTTTCTCCTTTCTTTGGCTCACCCAGTGGATCTGCTCATCTGATTTATTCCAAGTGACCCAAAATGGAAGATTTTATAACACAATGCTGGATTTTCTACTCTATTACTTGTTGCTGGAGTAACTTTCCAAGAAAAGATACTGAGTAAGGGAATAGGTTGCTGCTGCTATGCCTTAAAAGCATGAGAAAAAGTTCGATCTCCAAAGTTTGGCTCCTTTCTCTTGAGATTTCGTCCAACTCCCACTGAAGTCAATTAAAATTAGGGTTTCTACAGAGTTTAGTGGAGCTGAATTAGGCTCTGGGCAAGGATGGCCTGCGGATGGGTGATGATGAACCTGCAGTTAGGAGAGGGGGAGTGTTTACATCCCTTATACTGGGGGAAAAGGGATTTAAATATGAATAAGAGGGGCCTGTGCTTGTTCCCAGTTAATGGGAAAATTCATCCATAGTCCCTGAAGCAATGGCAGGGAGCAGAGAGGGAGAGAGGCACAGAAACTCCAGAAAATGAAGTCAGCTGGAACCCCCTGAGAACTGAAATCAGGACAGAAATGGTCTGGTTCTCTTTTAGTGATTAATTAATTCATGGATTGACCTCCTGAAGAATGCCTGTGTAGCATAAAGTTGGCTTTAACAGAGTTTTGTTTTATTTTATTCCATCCTGCACAGAGAATTCAGCTGCATCAGCTGCTCCCACGGCTGGGGTCTGGGTTTTGATTCCATACCACAAAATGTTTTAAAGATCCTCCCTGGAAATCCTTTTGGAGTCTTGGCAGGTACCGGGGTGCCCTTAGAGATGGTCAGGGCTTTCTTCAGCCCTGTAATTTCCACCACCAGAACTTTGGCAGGGAAACTCCTAAACTGCTTTTCCCTATTAGTCATTTTTAAAGTTACTTCCAGATTCTCTTGGATACACTACCCTGGCATGGAAATCCGGGCATCCAAATGTCAGGTTCAACCACTCAGAGAGGTGTTATTGCCCAGAGGTGCCTTAGTGCAGGTCTGAGTGAGGAGGAAGGCGAGAATTCCAGCTGGCAGGAAAAGCACATTGGGGTACCAGCCCTCAGTGTTCTGGGAAATCTGAGGACACGGCACATCCAAGGTGTTTCTTCCACAGAAATGTTGGCAACATTTAATTGAACGTAGATTGAAGTGTTTACCTCGCAAATCCCCAGCGTTTTCTGTAGAGTCCCCATCCTGCAGCTTAGAGACTTTCAAAAAATGAGTTGAAATCAGAATTTTGCACGCTTCGGTCTGCTTGCCCAGACAGTCTGCATCAGCAAAACCTGTGCCTGAGACAGGGAAACGGTCTGTGTATCTCTGCAAGACAGATCACGTCATGGCTACGTCCCTCATTTCCCATCCTTCCCGCAGGAAAACCCCTCCATCTCCAGATTTTCCTCTGTAAATAGATGCTTTAAGGTACCTCAAAGTCCACGGGCAGGTAAATGTGCCGGCGTGGGGCTTTAACCTTGTGGGTGAGCACACATAGCTGCACACACCTCGGGTTACACTGAGAATTAATTGCTGCATCTCCCAGCTTTACTGCAGACCTCGGAAAAGTTTCGCATTATCTGCAGTAAAACGGAGCCTGTTGCAGGATTTAGCCAAGTATAGAAAGTGTCATTGATTGCTCCCTGGAGATGCATCATTTCTAATGAGAGTCCTAAAATGCTGCAAGCTGATAACATAAAATTCCACAAAACTACTGGAGTTTGCAGACTTATTACCGTACTGCTCCCATGCCGGGGCTGAGGGGGGGAAAGCGACGTAAATAATCTTTTTGGAATGGGGTTGTTGATGGGGGAAATGTGCAAAAATGAAGCTGTTGGCAGAACACTGTTAGCTTATGAATTATGCATTTAATTAAGGGGAGCTAAACCGGTAGATTTGGAAAGTTCTGATTTACTGTGGCTTGTAAAAGACAGGATTTGAGTCCTGCTCCCGCTGTTGGGTGCGGAGCAGCTGCAGAGCGGGGCTGGCGGGACACCCTGGGTGACCTCACACTGAGGGATCAGCTCTCAACCTGCTCCTCAGCGCCCAAGGCTCGGCCCAAAAGCCTTTCCCAAAAGCAGGGAATGGTAAACTCACAAGGAAATCTGCTTTTCCAGGGTGGGCTGGTCAAATAAATCAGTTTTAAGTTGCCTGCTCTTATAGATCTACATGATTAAGGTCTGCATTGTGAAGCATCACGTGGGAAAAGGGGCAGAAAGTGAGAATAGGGCAAGAAGTATGGAAGATAAGGGGATGTTCTTTATCAAATGTGCAATAGGATCAAATGCTAAGGAATCTCCAAAGTACTTGTGTGCAGCTCAGCTCCTCCCTCCGTGAAAATCCAATGATCAAGCTCCATGTTACCGCTTTAATTTTTCCATATTGAGAGCAAAGAAAGGAGCTGTAGCACTGAGCAGCAATTTGCCCTCTGGATTTTCAGAGGGAAAGCGCCATAAACAGAAATTATTTACTGAAGCACCTTTCCCACGCCATCGCAGCACTGCCATTCCTGCTTAGGAGCAGGCTAAGCAGGAAAATGGGAAGTAGCAGGGGACAGAAACCGCTGTGACCTCCTGAAGTGGCTTGAAATGAGTTGAAAACTCGAGCAATGCTTACCTGGCCTGTGCTAATTTGTGCGTCCCCAGTGGTTTTCCACTGCTGCTGCCTCGTTCTTCGCGCCGGCCCCGCCGGGAGCGGGTTCCGCTGGAAGGGATGCCTGACGCGTGCCTCGTGTTTTCCAGGCTTGTCCTACACGTGGATCTTCAACAATAACACCTTGTATCTTCGGGAAGATAGCCGGCGCTTCGTTTCCCAGGCAACGGGAAACCTGTACCTGGCCAAGGTAGAGCCGTGGGATGTCGGGAATTACACGTGTGCCGTGAGCAGCGCCGAGGCACAGCGCCGCGTGTGGGGGCCCCCCACCGCCCTCACCCTCCGAGGCGATGGTGAGTCAACAGCGGGGCTTGGCTGCCTCAGAACATCCCGCTGCTCCTTCTCCAGCTGCTGGGAATTCACCCCCGCTGAGGGAAAACACCCCCAGCAAAGGTTGTGCAGCAGGGCATGACCCCACAGCGAGGTTTGAGCTGTCAGGGCAGGGGTGAGGAGATGAACAGGCAAAGAAAGTTCTCAGTGTCACTGAACAACAAGAGAATGTCATGTGGCACGTTGGTATTTCCCACCTCGGGTCCGTGTTGAGGCTTAAATCCAACAGATCTTTCTAAATTTATCATCTAAGTATAGCTCAAATAGCAAATCCAGAGAGCTGCCTCAAACAGAGCCGCCGAGGTGAGAAACTCCCCTGCACATGTACAAATGCCTTCCTGGCAACACTTGTAATTAAACGCTCACAGGCAGAAATACAGAGCTGGAAATCTGTACACAAAGTTTGTTTTGTGCGTTTGCCCACCTAAATTTCAATATACTCGTGCTGTTTGCAAAGCAGTGGTGACAATCGGTGACAAAAGTCTGTGCAGAGCTGGGTTTGGAGGATAAACAAAACTCAGCTGTGCATTATGGAATAATGCTTTCCCTGCGAGGCTGTGCTGTTCAATAACATCAGCAGATCACACAAAGCAAAGTTGCACTTCCTCAGCTCCAGCGTTAATAATTTGGCACAAACCCTGCTTGCAAATGCTCAAGATCTCTTCTGATCCTTTTTTTTCTTGTCATCGCTCTATTCCTTTTCTCAGACTCCTTCTATCAGTCTCTCTGTCTTCCCCCCTTCACTGCTGTGGCCTCTGGATTGGCTCCAACGCTGGCAGCCTCGAAGGCAACAGTGGAAGCTGTATGTGCAATATTATCCAGATGCCTGTTAAATATAACACAAGAACTGGTTCATTTTCTGTGTGGGATCTGGGCAAAGACACTGCAGGAAAATGCCTGATTTATGTTCATCCCTACTGTTGGAATGAGTTTCACTGCGAGGCACATAAAAGACATTTAAGAAGTTCAGCTGAAAGTTTCGTTTCCTAAATCCATCCCAAACCTGCTGCAAAATTAAATGCCCTAAATTAATACTGGATTATCTGTGATTTATCAGATGTTCAGCCAGATTTTCAAATATCATAATTCCATCTAATTACATCGGCCTTCCTCAAGTCTGCAGCTCACATTTGGATCTTTTAAAGAACTTTTTAAGTGTTTTTCAAGTAGTTTGGACATGAAATTTTGTAATTTTCTTGCACACAGGATCAACTCACTGTCCTGAGAGTGACTAGTGGCAAAAGCATTGAGGTGTGAACCCAAAATTGTCTCTAAAACCTTGATGCACAGCAGACTCGTGATGTAAAACTTGTATAAAGCCACGCTCTTCAGCTCCTAAATGCAGGGAATTTAGAGATTTCACAGAATTTTCAGCACAGGGTTGAACTCCACCCAGGAGGTTAAACCTGCTCCATCATGTGCTGCTTGCCATGGGTGGAAGGCTCCGAAGTGATTCATGCCACCCTTCCTTTTACCCTGAAATTCTGTTGCACGAGGCAGGCCTGGGGCTCAGCTGGAGTGAGCTGTTTTGGTGTCCCACAGGCGCCATGGGGGAGTACGAGCCAAAGATTGAGGTGCGTTTTCCAGAGACAACCTACGCAGCGAGGGGCTCCTCTGTCAGGCTGGAGTGCTTTGCCCTTGGAAAGTAAGAGTTTTGTTTTTATTAAATGTGGGGTTTAACGCCGCTCCTGTCGCGTTTGCACGTTAGAATTATTCTGGTCAGAAGGGGCTTTGCGAATCTCATGTTTTGTTAACCTTGCTTTGATTGTTTCTGTGCCGTGTGTTCCCAAGGAAGAGAGGCAGAACACGGGGCTGTAACTGAAGCTCACTTGGGTGCAGCTTGAAGCAGGGAGGGGGAATGTGGGAAGAGGAGGGAAAACTGGAGCAAAGATTTTCTTTCTGGAGAGTAGTTTCAACTCTGAGATGAGACCTGAGTCCAGGTGGCAGCAGTCAGTGTGACTGCACAGTCACACCTGATAGATATCAAAATAGGAATGGTTTTTTGCCTGTGTGGCATCACAGAATCACAGACTGGTTTGTGTTGGGAGGAACCTTAAGGATCATCCAGTTCATCAAGTTTCAACCCCCCTGCCATGGGCAGAGACACCTTCCCCTATCCCACATTGCTCCAAGCCCCGTCCAACCTGACCTTGGACACTGCCAGGGATCCAGGGGCAGCCACAGCTTCTCTGGGCACCCTGTGCCAGGGCCTCCCCACCCTCACAGGGAGGAATTTCTTCAAAAAATCCCATCTAAACTTACTCTTCTTCAGTTTGGAGCCATTCCCTTGTGTCCTGTCCCTCCATCCCTTGTGAATAGTTCTCTCTCCATACTTCTTGTAGCTCATTCAGGATCTGAGAGGCCACAGTGAGGTCACCCCAAAGCTTCTCCTCTCCAGGCTGAACAATCCCAGCTCTCCCAGCCTTTCCTCCCAGCAGAGCTGCTCCATCCCTCTGCTCATCCTGGTGCCTCCTCTGGGCTCTCTCTGCCAAGAATCAAATGTGGGGAATCAGGATATGTTTGAAGAGCAATGTGGGATGGCTCTCCTGTCTCCAAAGCAATGCTGAGGAGCCCTGAGAAGACCCAGCAGCAGCCCTTCCTTCCAAGAATCCATTTTCCTGCATTTTTCCAAGTTTTCTTGCATTGCTGTGCCCGTTCCCAGCCGCAGTGGTGGCTCAAGCAGCTGCTCTGCATTCAGGGAGCAGTTCAGGGACTGAATCACCGTAACCAGCCCACAAACCCCAGTCTTTCCAATGGGCATCGTTTTCCCTGGAAAAGCCCAAATAACCCTTAGATTGTTGACCTCTATTTAGTTTAAGTTCACTTTGACAATCCATTTTAAGGCTGCAAGCTTTTGAAGTGTTTAGAGCTTTCCCAGAGGTTAAAAGCCTGACTTGCAGACAGCACAAATTAATCAAATGTTCCTCTGGAACCTACGCTGGGAAGTAGAAAAATAAAGCAAATAAAAAGTTAGTAAGATTGAAATGGCCTTGCCTTTCAGATGAGATTTCTCTACAAACTAATACTAGAGCTAATTTTTATTAAAGGTATACGCACTTTTTTGGCCCAAAAGCAGCACCAGACTTTAGCACTCCTGCCAAAGCTGATTTTCTTTTCCAAATACTGTCAAGTTACTTCTCTTTAAATACCTCCTTAATTGTGTGTTAGTCCGTGCAGGCTTTACATTTCAAATTGTCATTTCTTATTTCCATCTGTTGCATGGAAAGCACTGAACAATGACAAGAGAAAAAGCCAGTAAATGAGATGTACAAAGCAGTGACATCTTAGGGAAAGGGTAAAGATGGGTCATGTTCATGTGGTGCACAGATCTGGCCATTTTAAGAGCATCATAAGGAGAAAAAAGGGACTGAAAGGACGTATGGATAATGAGATCCCTCAGGGAGACCCTTCTACGCAGTGCTGAGGAATGGCTGAGAGGGTTAATGCAAATTTAATGTAGATTTTCTTCTCCGTGTGCAGGACTGCAGCTGAAAGCAGTGCTGCCATAGTCCCCTGGACTTATCCTGCCAAAATACCAGGGATCCACGGGCCAAAATCCATTTTCCACACACTCTCTGCTATCCCACTGCTGAGTGCACCACGTGTTGGAGGTGCTGCTTGGCAGCAGAGGCTCTTTGGTGGTGATACTGGAGAATTTCTCAGAATTTCTCCTCTTAAATTTTTTTGTTATAAGTTCAATGTCTCGTACAGAACTGCACAGGTTTCAGTCTGGTTTTTTTTCTCTCTAAACAGAGCCTTAAACCACCTTTTCACCAACGTATCCATCAGTGGAAAAGCTTTATTTCACACCTGGCATTTAGGTGTGAATAAAGCAAGTGAAACAGATTGCAGGTGAAACACTCTTGACTTATTAGATAAGGCCAGATTTCTGAAGGTATGCAGGTGATTAGTGGCATTGTGAAAAGCTGGAAGTTTCCTGCCTCCAACTGTTTGCAATTGCAGGCAGAACCATCTAAATGCAGCAGCGTGGCCGCCTGCACCTCCGGATTCCCAAATTCCGCTGAAACCCTGGCCCCTGCTATTGTCTGTTTATGTTAAAATCAATTCAGCCCAGCATTTGTTGAGCTGTACCTCTGATCTGCCACAAGCGCTGGTGGTTATTATCTCGCCTGGATTTCAGAACTGCTTCCCCATTATCCATAATTTTCTATATTCACACTGTTAGGCCGCTGGCTCAGACAATGCTGCGGCTGCTGCTACCTGGGCACTGTGAATAACAGAAACCTTTCGCGCTGAAGGCAGATCATAGGCAACCCGCTGGGGTTTTGGTCTGCAAAAGTCCTAAATGAAAGTAGTTTTGTGGTATTTAGAGAAATAGCATCTCTTTTGCTGTATGGAACAGCAAATCACACCAATTGGGCCTCGCTCAAAAGGCACTTCCGCAGTTTAAATGCAGCTATGAGACCAGACTCATGGCTGAGTTTAAAACTCAGTGTAAAATGTCTTAAAGATGCCTTTTTTTTTACTTGGGGGAACGCAAAAGTCACCCAAAACGTGCTCCTGTGGGACACCCTGGGATAGGTACATTCCACATAGCACTGTTGCAAAGTTCCTTTTTGCATTGCACATTAAAACATCACTGACGATTTTTACAAATCATCTACTGGCCCCAGAAATTCTTCTTGTTTTGAGGAAAATAAGTAAAAAGGGTTCAAGTGTCAGTGTTTATCCTTGGAAAGAAGGTTGGGAGGGATGGACCCCAAATGGACAAAGGATTTCGGGCCAGTCCTTGACTTTGAACTTTATTTTGTAGAGCAGACACCACAAATAGATTTTGAAAAGGAAATTAGTGCTCGCTGTGATGGAAATATAAGAGAAAGTACAGCTCTCTGATGAATCTAAACAAAAAACTACATCTTCTACTTAATCCTTTAAAAGAGGGAAAACTGAAATATGAAATAGTGGCTCCACTATTTCAAATCCTGCAGCCTGTGGCAGTTTAATAGAAGAGATGAGACTTTGTGTTCTGCACCAATATTCATTACGATGACAGTGTTTAATATTATGCCAGTATTAAAAGTCCTGCTTTGGATCAAGCTCTATTAATCATGCCATATATCCAAATTATTGTTCCCTGTCTTTCAGGGGATTGAGCACCATGGAAAGAATTATGTTCAGCTGAGTTATACTGTGCTGCTTTCTGTAGATTTCTCTCAAAATAACTTTTTTTTTTTTTTTCTGTTGCACAAATAAGAATAGTCCCTGGAATGGAAATAAGCAAAGTAGTTTCCGTGTCTGGTGCACGTATTTATTAAACTGTGTTGGTGGTTTATATTTTTCTTCATTCCCTTCTCAAAGAAAGGGAAGTAATCAGTTCAGAATTTCTGCAGATGGGCTGTTGCCAGCTGAGGTTGTAAAAAGCATATGTGAATAACATAAAACAAGATTTCTTTCACCCCAGAATATTCATTTTTCATGGGAAGATCCCACCTATTTCTCTCAAGGTATTCATGGAAGGGTTTTTCTAGGAGCTCTTGGAATAAGTAGATAATCACACAGCTCCAAGGGGGTTCCAAATAACCATTTTTACTAAATCTACATAAAAAACCCACGCTTCACCTCTGCTATATTCTCAAGTTGTTTGTGTAGGAGGCTTTAAAAGGGTCGATTACAGGACTCTGAAATCATAGATATGGGAATGACCTTTGGCACCACAAGGGAAGTTTGCTCTTTTCAGCCCCCATCCCTGGCCAAAGCAAGGCCTGAGGATTTGTTCTTTCAGGGGTGAGCAGATCCCCTCTCACACAGCTCAGGTTGTGCCTCCAGGAGAGCGAGACAACACCTCGCAGGAAACTGCTGTTTTCAGGTAATCCATCAGGAGGACCCAGAATTAAATGCTTTAATTATGGTGCTCCTCGGATCCTAATTCCTCCTGGTGTCAGCAGCGATGCAGCTTTCAGAGCTCAGCTCGGGCTCCTTTGTCTAACGAACCACGGGCTTCATCACCCCAAATGCAGATTGAATCTCCCTTTCAAGGGCCCCCAGACGCACAGGACAAAAGATGAGGCACGGTCCCAATGCATCATCTTTGCTGAAAAAGGTGAACCCTCCCTCCTGGTGTGGGTTCTAATTCTGCGGACAAATTAATTTCGCGTTCGCCGTGACAAGAACTTGTCACCAAGCACAAAATATTTTCCATCTCCTTTTCTTTCCCGGTTAGTAACTTATGGTTTTGTGATTCTGCCGCCTGTATGGTGGAATATAAATTAAATTAGTGCTCCTGGATGCTCTGAAGGTTTCAAATAAACTGCAGATTTATGTACTAAGACACTCTCATATTTATGCCCTGTTTTCTTATTTACTCAGGAGAAAGCCAGACTTTGTCTATGAAGTGTAATAAATTTGGGAAGTGCACTCATTGTTTCTTTATGTATTCCAAAACTTTTAGGCCCAAGCAGTTATGGGTTTTAATCTGGTTATTGGGAGGGGCTAAGTGACAGAAAGACCCGTGAGGGGCAGGGCCACCCCAAACCTGCATGGGCAGGCACTGGGCTGTGCAGCAATGTCAAATCCTGATTTTCCAAGGAATATAAACATGTACAATAATCTCACAAAAATTCACAAGGCTGTATTTATTGGACTAGGTTTTGTACATATTTACCCACATCTAAAGGATGGTTTCACTCCTTAAACCATCAGTTTCTAAATAGAGGATTTGTTCCAAAACCCAATTTAACCAAACTGGTTTTTATTTTTTTTTTAACCTTGAAAGGTTTCACATGGTCTGAGTAAAAGTTCCTATTAAGAGATTTGGTTATAAAGATGTAAACTGGCAGCAGAAAAGGTGAAACCAGCCAAAACCCCTGTTTTCTGCAAAATACAATGACTGAAGATGCTGGGAATTCTGTATCAATGAGGTATCAATGAAGAAATGCAGATATTCTCTGGGAAGGTCCATCCCATGGAATTGGCTGAGCTATGGATCCTCCCTGATTCTGCACCTTTACCTGCAGCTCAGGTGGAGCTGCTGCCCCTACACAGGAATTCCTTCTCCTGATAAAATCAAGGCTCCCTGGCAGGAGAGCAAAGTGCTGTTAACTATTTATTGTCTTTAAACACAGCAAAGCTGATGAACTCTGAGGTTTCTCTGTCCTCCTGCTCAGCTGACACCAGGGGTGAGTTTCAAACACCCTCATGTCTGGCCAAAAATGAGCTGAGCTCACCTTGAAACATCCCCAAGGATGTCATTATTAGTCTGTGGTGTGGAGAAGGAGAACAGGGGAGCATCTTCAGCTCAAACCTTTGCAAAGCTGACTTGACAAGTTGACAGAAGGGGCCTTTTCCCACCGAGCGCTGCCTCTGGCCTTGGTGTCAGCACAGAATCCCCTCGTTCGTGAATAGTCAGCGCTGAGAGAATAAGAAATATGGAGATGAAGCTCTTTCAGGTGGCAGAATGCCTCTAATTATTGTTTTCTTCTCCCGTATGGCTGTTAGTTCCCTTTAATCTCTTTGTTACGTTTAAAAAAAAAAAATAAAACTAAATCCAGAAGAGATGCCTTTAAAGCAAGTAGTTCAATGCTCCTGGCACTCCTCAGGCTGCTGTTCCACAGCTGCTGCTCACCCAGTGTTTAATATGCAGGAGGATTTGCAACGCCAGCCGTGCTCTCCTTCGTGCGGATCAATCCAGCGCCAGGCTGGGAAGCTCCCCTGGCTGTTTTCCTGCCTGGAGCACGGCCCTCGTGAGCCAGACTCGGTCTGCACCAGAGCTGTGTTCCCTTTAAACAGCTCAAAGGAGCTGGCTTTATGAAGAACCGTAACTTGCTGTGGAGAAATCCCGCAGGAATGCTGTCTGCAGGATTAGTCTGGAGGAAGGAAGGCTCGAGGGAGGCCTCCTTGCTCTCTCCAAACACCTGAAGGGAGCTTGAGCCAGGTGGGGATGGGCTCTTCTCCCAAGCCACCAGCGACAGGACAAGGGCCCCAAGCTGCACCAGGAGTGGTTTGGATTGGATTTTAAGAAAAATTGGTTCATTGAAAGAGTGGAGAAACATTGGGAAGGGCTGCCCAGGGAAGTGGTGGAGTCACCAGCCCTGGAAGTCTTCAAACCACAAGTGGATGTGTCTCCTCCTGATATGGTTTAGTGAGCGTGGAGGTGTTGGTGGAAGGTTGCACTTGATGATCTTGGACCACAAGTGGATGTGTCTCCTCCTGATATGGTTTAGTGAGCGTGGAGGTGTTGGTGGAAGGTTGCACTTGATGATCTTGGAGGTCTTTTCCAACCTGAATGATCCTGTGGTTCTGTGCCAAGATTTCTGGAGGAGACAGCACCTTTTATCAACTCACTCAGGAAAAGCAAACCCTTATAAGTTTCCTAGGAAGGAATGGTATTAAACAACATCTGAAATAGCTTTTGTCTTGTGAAGGACAGTTAGTAAAGGTGGTGGTGACAGCGGCTGATCTTTTTTTTTTCCAGAAAGATCTGGAATTTTTACAACTGGAACCAAAATGGGGAAAAGTAGAATAAAATTTCAGTTTTTCTTTGCAGCTCTTTCACTGGTTAACAATATCTGACACGTCCCAGTCACTCTCATTTGTAGGAAACTGTTCAGAGAACTCACATTTCTCCCAAATCCTGGTTCTTCTTGCTTAGAGGGAAGTTGTACATCACAGACACGCAGGCTCAAAATGCAGAAATCAGGCCCCAACTTCCTGAATTATTAAGAAATTAATCCAATCTGTATTTGTGACTTGATTTCTTTGTTCAATAAACAAGGACTTGAACTTAAATAATTTAAGGTGTGAACAGTTACAGTGTCTGCTAAAAAGGAATAAATCCTTTGTAAGTCAGCACTGCAGGCAGAGACCTTGGAGACTGGAAACAAGGACTTTCAATTTCCATGGAAGTCGTGTTTTCAATTGCTGTGGATGTTACTTCCAATGGAAAAGAAGTCAGCATTTAGCCAAAGCCTCTGTAAAAAGCTCAAAACTGAGTTTGTTAGAAAAAGCAACTTAGTTCAGTTTGCAGATACAGCAAACAACTGTGAAATCCAAGAGTATTAATATTTCAAAGTGTTTTGGTGACATAATAGATCATGAAAGTGAGGCTCCTATGGTTTGTGATATTACCAGAAATCCAAGAAGTATTTATAGCTGCCTTCACACTTCACTATTTTTTGTTGTATGGGATACATTGATCCAAATATAAATGAAAATTATAGAAAGCTTCAAAAACATGAAAAAAGAAATATTCCTTTTTGTCCCTATCTCCTTCCAGCCTCAATGTTTTGTTCTTTCCTCACTCAATTCTCTGTCTTCTACCTTGGCTCCCATTTTTTATATTTAGATTTATTGGTATTTTTAGATCTTTTGAAATCTTGGCCAGTATTTCCTATTTTGGGGTATGAAAATATCTTTACTGCTACAGAGAATGTTTGCTGGGAGAATCAGTCAATAATTCAGTACTTCTGTGGTGTTTATTTGGACTTGCAAAGTTGTTCCTTCAGTGTCACGGGGTTTAAAAACAAGTTTGAGCCCAAGAGTTACTAAGGGGAAAACACAAATTGGCCTAAGGAAAAATCACAGAATTGACTGAGGATTTCCTCCCACTTTGGACCCGTGCTCCTGAATAAATTGGACATGTTATAAAATCTGTCTTATATGAACCTCTGTATGTCATGCTTAAAAATTATTTCTTTCTAAAATACATTACTACTCTCAAGAAAGGATTTTACATTCTTTTTCCTCTGCTGTAACCAATGCTGTCTCTTTTTCTCTAATAAATACAATTCTTTAGTCCCGTCCCAAGTATTAGCTGGAAGAGGTCTGATGGAAACTCCTTGGCGAAGAAAATCCAACACAACAGGACCAGAGGAGTTCTTGAAATCCCCAACGTTCAGCAGGAAGATGAAGGTTCCTACGAGTGCATCGCAGGAAACACTCGAGGAATAAACATTGCAAGAGGTCAATTATTTGTCTATGGTAAGCAGATTATTTGAATTTTGATTTTTAATAAAGAGCAGGATGGTGTTCGGTTGTGTTTTGCAGATGAAGTCTCTTAGCCCCTTGCTGGAGGTAGAAAGTGCAGGTCAGGTTAAGCTGATTAAGAACTGATTGGGGGCTCTCAGTGACCTTCACTGAATTACAGCCTCAGCAAACACAGATCATTTGCGTCAAAGCTCGGATTGGAAATGTGGGAAGTTGGAAAGGTTGATACAAAGCAGAGAGGAATCCCTGTACATTTCCATGCAGCATTAAAGGCAGAGAGGATTCAGTGCCCAGCAGCAGACGCAGAGCAGGGAAGGATTCAGGAGCCTTCTGTTCATGGCAGTGACAGTGATTTCACCTCCTCTTTGAGCTCAGCTCTGTTGTCCCATATAGAGATGAGGAAAACGCAGGGAAACTCATCCCATTCCTCCCTCTCCTTCCAGCTTGGCTAAAAGTGGAGAATAATCTTCTTCCTTTCCTTGTCCCTTCCCATGTGCATTAATTTCCTGCAGTCCCAGTCACACGGGATGGTCCCTCATAGCCAGGGTGAATTATGGCTCTTTAGTCCAATTGTTAACACCTGGGGAAAGCAACATATTTTGACAGGAATAAGAGGAGAGATCTTTTCTTTACTTCATAAATCTTTCAAAGGAGAAAGCAAAAAAAAAAAAAAAAAAGAAACATAACAGTGAGGAGAAAAAAATCACAGCAAGCGAGACTGAGCCTCCAGTTAACATCTGTTGAGAAGACTCTGGCAAGTATTTTCCTTTTTTCTTTTAAGTAAATCTCTTCTAATGAAGAGATGTAGGCTTTGCTGATGAGCTACCAGGCTCCTGCAGCCATGGCTAATATCAAGATATATGCCAGGAATAGAACAGTCTGCTGCTGGTTTAAATATTTCATTATTTCCTTGCTTTCAGGGGGTAGTTGTTGCTCTCATTGCACACTAATTTTTTTCACCACGTCAAGCAAGCAGTTCCATTAAAATTAAGTTCAGGAGATTACCTGGACATGATTGATAACAGCACAGGCAATTATAAAATTATGATCAGTTAATTCAATCACAAACAATGTGCTTATTAACTGTGCTTTGTACATTAATTAATAGCTGTTCCCAGTGAAATGTATAAACAGTGCTCATGAAGCCTTGGCATGAGGTTTTTTTGTCATATTAGGAGTGTGCTGGTAAATTATCTCTGTAATTGATTTCCTCTTGCTCCTTTTCTGTTCTCTGAGGGTTTTCCTCTGGAGGAAGGTTGTCTCCAAGAAATAGAGATTCTTTCCTGGACACTGCTTTGTGTGATCCCTCCAGCCCATGCTTCAGGCTCTGAGAGCAGTAAAAATGACATGTAATTAGAAGCACTTTTAAGCAGCGTGAACTCCATCCTTATAGGATCTTAGAGCACCTAAAGGGGCTCCAGGAGAGCTGGAGAGGGACTTGGGACAAGGGATGGAGGGACAGGACACAGGGAATGGCTTCAGACTGACATAGGGCAGGGTCAGGTGGGATGTTGGGAAGGAATTGGTCCCTATGAGGGTGGGGAGGCCTTGGAATGGAATTCCCAGAGCAGCTGTGGCTGCCCCTGGATCCCTGGAATTGTCCAAGGCCAGGCTGGATGGGGCTTGGAGCAGCCTGGGATAGGGGAAGGTGTCCCTGCCCATGGAATGAGGTGTTATTTATTCTCCCCAGGTCTCACCTTCACCACCATCCTGACAACTGTTCTCAGTGTCAGCCTTCCCCAGGAGAATTCCTGCTCCGCTCAGTCCTTGAGCCTCGGTTGTTTACAGAGCTCCTGTGTGATTCCTGCAAATTCTGCTTTTACACCTCAGTGAATTTCTTTAGAGGAAGATTTTGCAGAAATTAGGAGTTCTGGTGCTTTCAACAAGCATATCCTGAATCAGGCATCTAAAAATCACCGTTCCTGCACATTTTGGCCAGAAAAATGGATAAAATCTTAACCAAACTGCCTACCCACGAACCACTTGATTTCTATTATTTTCCCCAGCTTGTCCTGAAATTTTATGCCAGGGAATTGTTCTACAGAATTCACTTGCCGCATAATAAAAATGTGTTGAACAGATATTAATTAGCTCTGCTCAGTTCATTAATTAATGGCAGCATACCTCAAGCAAAATCACTTTTCTCCTGCTTAAAATGCTTTGCATATTCTTTTCAGCACCCCCTGAATGGGATAAAAAAATCCAAAATGCCTTTCTGTCTCTCTATGACAGTTTATTTTGGGAATGTAAGGCAAGAGGAAAACCAAGCCCTTCCTACAGCTGGTTAAAAAATGGCCAGCCCCTCGTATCAGAGGTAAGTTTCTTGTTGTCTTCTTTGATTATTCATTCTTTTTTTTTTTCATGATTTAGTCATAAAATTCCATTCACCGTAGATTAAGTATAAAAAAAAATAGGTAAAGTTTAATTTATCAAAATAAATATAATAGCACAAACTTTTTGCAACACAGAGCCTCAATTTTTGGACTTCATCTTTATTGGAAATGTATGAAATTGCAGTTTAGAGAGACAGAAACACCAATTTCTTCATGTGAATTATCAAATTGCTACAAGACGTGGCTGTAGGTATAGAAGGGCTTAAAATATGAATTACAATTGGTGAAAGAAACACTAAATACATTTGTAAACATAATCTGAAGTTTGGGGAACTGGTAGGATGCCAAAGGACTGGAAGAGGATTCCAGAGCTGGAATTGTAAAATGCTCAGCGTTGAATTGCACTTTTCTTCTGTTTCTGTTCTTAATCAGCAGCTGGGTGGACCTTTGGTCTCGTGCAGAGTGGCCGCTCTCCTGCTGAGTTAATCCTTTACCTTAATTAATCAGTCGGCTCTGAAAATCAGCTGATTTTGAGGAGAATATTTCCTGTGCTTTGCAGAGGGAGAATAGATCAAAGAGAGCCATGGAAAGGTAAAAGGAAAAGCCGGATGAGTGCAAAATGTCACTTAAATGACCAAGTGGAAAGGGAAGTAGGAGTGCAGGAGGAGAGGGGAAGTTTGGAGCTCAAACACTTGAGAACCACGATCAGATCCTTCATCAGCCAGGTCTTTGAGAACCCAGCTTCCAGGCACAATCCCTGCACTCCCGTGGTGGCCAAGCTCTGGCACATCCATCCTCCAGCCTTCAGTTGTTGGCACCCTCATGGAGAAGGACTTCTGTGACAAGAGGCTCTTTGCATTCTGCTGAGGCCAAGTTTTCCTTTTTTTTTTTTTTAATCAAGCCTCCATCAGCATCTCTGGGGCACACGATGGCTCATCCCCAAGGCATTTTCACTTGGATGGAAGAAAATAGTACTGTGATTAATTCCTGCCTAGCAAGAGCACATACAGGAGAATTTCCAAAACATATGGGCTAAATTAGCACCTGCTGGGCTGCAGCACCAGCATTTATTTCATTTAGTTGTACTTATTTAAAGAAGTTGGAGTGGGGTCCAATCTTCCATATCATTTTCTGCTGGATCAGGCCTAAACAAACCCAACCTGCATCTGGGGAAAATAGCCAGAATTTATCTGGATTGCAGTTTTTCTGAACCTGCTCATTGTGCTCATTGTCACCTCTTTCTGAGCAAGATTATCTTGTTTCTCTCACTCTGAAGGCGGCAATATTTAGAGTCTGTCACTCTTCAATTGCACCGTTTCAATAAAGAGGAATGAAACGCTTGACAGACACATTTTCAAGCAGCATTTTCACAGCACTTACAGTGTGCTGTAAATGCAATTCTTCAGGCAACAAAATGCTGGATGTTATTGCTCAATGGACAGAACGGACACTTTGGAGGGGAAAGTACAAGGGAGATGTAATAAAATATTCAGTTTGTCGCAGCACCCTGCGCGTCGGAATTCTCCCAGGAAGAATAACATCGAGATGCTTTTCACCCTGGGGATGATTCTGATTGTCTCCTCTTTGTCAAATCTCTCTGCCTGACCACCTGGCTGGTCATCCCAGCATTATTCCTGCTCGTGTACACGGCGTGCTTTATTCTTCCCTTTGTCTGGGCAGCTCAAAAGAGCCGGCAGGGAACAGTGGGGAATTTGGGATAAGCATGGAACACGAGCCTTGCTTCAGAGAGGGGTTTTGTATTCATAAGGTGTTTGTAAAAATAGAATGCATTGAGAGGATAGCAAACAGCCCGGAGGTAAAACTAAGTATGCAAAAGATATCTGTAGCAAGAGCCCCGAAAAAAATTATCGGTGTCTAAGTAACGTAATGTTGTTAATTAGTTTGCCACACACCAGCCATGCAGCCCCAGGCTGTGCTCTCATCACATTTCCAAGCTAAACAAGCTTGGGCTGGGTCACTTCGTGGTTGGGAGACCTCCAAGGAAAAGCTGGGGTATTGGAAAACGTGCCCTGGATGTGGGTGATGGCTCCCAGAACCCCCCATGCCCTGGGCTGATCCCAGCAGGGGAGGGGGATCCTGCCCCTCTGCCCCCTCAGGTGAGACCCCACCTGCAGAGCTGCCCCAGCCCTGGGCCCAGCACAGGAGGGACCTGGAGCTGCTGGAGAGAGCCCAGAGGAGGCACCAGGATGAGCAGAGGGATGGAGCAGCTCTGCTGGGAGGGAAGGCTGGGAGAGCTGGGATTGTTCAGCCTGGAGAGGAGAAGCTTTGGGGTGACTTCATTACGGCCTTCCAGGGCCTGCAAGAAAGATGGAGAGAGACTATTTACAAGGGCCTGGAGGGACAGGACACAGGGAATGGCTTCCCACTGACAGAGGGCAGGGAGACATGGGATATTGGGAAGAAATCCCTCCCTGTGAGGGTGGGGAGGCCCTGGAATGGAATTCCCAGAGAAGCTGTGGCTGCCCTTGGTTCCCTGGCAGTGTCCAAGGCCAGGCTGGACGGGGCTTGGAGCACCCTGGGACAGTGGAAGGTGTCCCTGCCCATGGCAGGGGATGGAATGGGATGAACTTTAAGATCCCTCCAACCCAAACCATTCTGGGATTCTATGACAGATGATTAAGATGTTTAGCACTTCACAAATACATTTGAGATGCTTGTGGCTGTTCATCAAACACTGGAGTGCATCCCCTAACAATGTACTCCAAACTCTTCCATTCCTGCTCCAGAGGCAGGAGAGCCAGACTGAATGAGTAGCAGCATCCAACCAGTGATATCTGTTGTTCAGGCTTGCACTTGGTGATGGGTTTTATATTCCCTGTGGGTATCTTCCAAACTCATCTGTTTTGGGGAATGTTTTTTCTTCTCCTCCTCAGTGCTCCACTTTGCAGTGCAGCTATTATTGTCTCCAGAGGGTAGTAATTGTAAAATCACAAGATATTTAGCTTTAAGTTATGACTGCAGCATGAAACCGGCTTTTTTCTGTTTTCCAAAACAGAGCAAGTAAAACATCTTTTAATACACCAAATTTCAAGCTCTGGCCCAAATGTACTCACTCTGCAGCTTCCCTTATTTCAGCAGAATTGCTGAAGAAAGTTGGTGTGTGTAGAAATCCAAGCCTGGAGGAGAATGCTCTCCCTGCACTCTGAGCAGCTGCCTGGGGTTTTCCAATTGGAATTTCAGTGTTGGCTTTCAGTGGAGCTTTTCCAGCGGCTCATTTTTCTGGTGTGATGATGTTCGAAAGGTTCCCGTTATTGGAGCACCTCTGTCTCCTGTGGAGCTTTTCTGATCACCTGGGATTATCACCATCACATTTATCTGGTGGGATGATGGGATGATGTTTCACCAGCCAGGGATGAGGTGCTGCCTCTCAGGATCCAGGTGGAAGATGCTCCAGGCTCCCAGTGTGGAGCATCCCTACCTGCCCTGAGGCAGCTCCTTCTGTGCCACTTCCATGGGGAAGGATAACCACAGATTCCCAGCTCAGCAGTGCAGGGAAACACCTGGAAAACCTGGACAAACCTGCCCAAAGCCACTACTGCAACACGTGCCTGGATTTCTTGAAAAGCTGGAAGAGCTCAGAGGGCTGGAAACACAACCACCACCACACAGCGAGGTGCACATCCTATTTCTGATGTATCCATCCTCACTGCTCCCAAGAAAACAACATTTCTGCTTCTGAATCGTGATCAGGTGCATCAGTGTGATGCTAAAAAACCTTTTCTTTGTTCACTCGTCGGCTCTGTCAATGTTTTGCCTTGTTTTCCTCTTATCAGGAAAGAATTCAAATAGAAAATGGGACTCTCCTCATCCCCACGCTGAATGTGTCAGACTCGGGCCTCTATCAGTGCGTGGCAGAAAACAAATATGACACGATTTATGCCAATGCTGAGCTGAGGGTGATCGGTGAGTAAATGTCACTAAAATGAGCAGGAACCCAGTAAAAAGGACACTCGCTGAAAAAAATTTGAATTTAAGAAGAGATGAAGTTCCCCCTGGCAGTTCAAACCTGATATTTCTTTGCTTTTCACCCACAGAGAAATGAGGTTTTTTTAAGTTTCATTTCATGGCTTGTTTGGGGGAAGAATCTAATCCATGTATGGTCTTTTTTTATTATCACATGTACACCAGTTTAATGAATGCGGTTTCTTGCTTAGTTTGAGTTATTGATAGTTATTCTGCAGGTTTTGAAAGTTATTTCAGGAAGCAAGGGAAATAGTTTGAGCTATAAACAAAGAACATATGGCAAATATGGACATAAATAACATGGAAAAAGGAATCTCATTAATGATAACCAGAGATGACCATGAATGGAATTTGCTCATATATTATAAAAGCATTCTGTTCTTGATTTCAAAATGTAAAGTTTGCTCAACAGCCAAATATCAGTGAACCCAGTAAATCATAGACTTGAGGAACACCCAACGTCTTGTGTGTTCTCCTTCTCCGAGAGTGAATTTTCACACAAACTCCTGGAAAAATAAACACATTTTCAGAACACAGAATAGGTTCGTGAAAAGAAAGCCAGAGTAGAACTGTGTTTGTGACAGAAAGCTCTCTGCAGATGAACATATATGGCTGGATCAGGAGTCTGAAGTTTATCCTGCTCGGGAATCTTGTCTTCCATCACGGATAGACCGGTTCTCCCAGCCTCCAGATTTCCTCAGGAAAGTTTGTCAGAGCACACAGTTCTAGGTAGACAGCTTTGGAAACAGAATCAGAATTCTTTGGTACTTAGATACATTTTTAATGTTAGATTTAGATTTACTTTTGAGGAAATCCAAAAACCAAACCAATTACTGAATTCACCGAATTACTGAACTCAATGAGCAGAATTTGGCAGGCTCATTTCAGTAATGTGTCAGCTGCATTCTGCTCTTCTCTCTTCCTCCTTCTTTCCTTTTAGCTGCAGCCCCCGATTTTTCCAGAAATCCCGTGAAGAAGCTGTCTGTTGTTCAAGTTGGAGGGGAAGTTACAATTGGTTGTAAACCCAGTGCTTCTCCCAGAGCTGCTGTTTCCTGGAGAAAGGGCTCGGACGTTCTGCGCCAGAACAAAAGGTACGGGCGGCAACCAGCGACCGGGCCGTGTGAGTTTCTCTGGTTCAATATCATTTAAACACAGCTGGCTCAGGATTGCTTTTGGCAGCTCATTGATGGAAAACTTGGATGCCAGAGGCCTCTTTGCCTTCAGAGCGGCCGTGGAGTTCTGTGGGCACAGAGCGGGCTGAGCACAGAGCCGGAGCACAGAGTCCGCGCGGGTAAATGTGTGATCCATACGTTTGTGCTCACCAGCACTTAATTCACGGCAAGCCACGGAGCTGGAGGGAATCAGCTTCACGAGGAGACAGCCCTGGAGGCTCAGGGAAGCGGGATGTGCCCCCAGGCTGAGGCATAATTGCTCTGCAGCTGTACAGGTTGGACAATAACCCCCGGCACAACCAGCCTCCCTGCCCTGTCGCTCCCGTTTAGGCGCGATTTAGCTGCCGGCCCAGCACCTGGGACACGCCCTCACCAGCTGGTTTGGGTCCCGTGGGGTTTGGTGAGGACTAATTCCTTATTTCTGAGCTGCCAGGAACCATCTCTGCTATTATATTTCAATGCTCTCCGGCACAGGGTGGGATTGCTGGGGTGGGCAAATCCCCAGGGAGTTGGATTCCGTGATCCCTGTGGGTCCCTTCCAGCTCAGGCTATTCCATAATTCTATGACTCCACACTAATGGCAATTAAATGGTGAAATATTAAAATCAAAGGGTCTCACTGGCAGAAATGATGGATATTATATGCAACATACAGCCCTGAGGATATTTCCATACACAAATGGAGACAGATGGATGAAATGGGCAGCAGTGTCTTTAAGAAGTGCTGAGAATGTCTGAGAGTCCTTCTCAGCATCTCTTTCGGTTCACAAATATAAGAGCAGCCCTCTTTTGTCACATTCTGTTGTCAGCCCTGAAAATCTATAATCAGTAATTCATAAAGCTCTGGCAACTGAACACCAGATTTTGCACACAGGACCCATTGCTCGAGGAGGTTACTTTGGGTCACATCAGACTTGAAATGATGAAAATTCTCTAAAACATTATCCCAAACTGTGATAAAATAACTATTTCCCTATGCCATGCTGCAGGAACATGCAATAGAGATAAACCACAGGAGTATTTATGAAAGAAGGTGCAAATCTGAGAATTTTACATAGGTGCTGGCAATGGAACAGAGAAATTTGGGTGAGCAATCCATCCCATGGCCATAGAGAACTTCCCAATTGCTTTTCTCCCCTTTAGTAGTGGCAATTCCATTTCCATTTCAACCGCTCACTATGAAAAATATTTTTCTAACCACTGTTTAATCAAATCTTTATTTGTCTTTTGATTGTATTTTGATTGTGTGGCCTATCCCAGAGGCTGAGCTAAGCCTGGATCTTGAGGTTCCACTACTCTGATATTCCCCACCTGATTCACTGATAAAAAAAAAAACATTTACACACTCTATGCAGTATTTACTTGTGCTGCTGTATTAATTTACTAACAATAACTCCGAGCACACTGTAATTCCTGAGCATCCCAGAAGGCTCCTGCTGCTGGGCAGGAGCAAACAACAGGAGCAGGATTTACAAAGGGAGACAGTGTTTAGACTCTCTGCGTGCACAGCGTTATTGCCAGTGTGGCCACTGGAGCAAAGTGGAATTTATGAGGCTGTTTGATTATTAAATGACAAACTGGCTAATGCCATGCTTTAAAAGGAGGGGAAATAAATCACCTGTGCAGTGTTAGTCCAGAGATCTCTCTGACAGAAAACAAAATGAAAGAGGGGTGCGTGTGTGGCTGTAAAGTACATGGCTAATTAAAGTGCTGAAATTACACATAAAAAGAGAGGGAATGTGGTCTGCCTTTCTCCACAGATATGATTAACCTCTGACAAACCCTTATTTCTGCTCCCTTTTTATCATGCTGCAATTATAACCTTTATGGGCTCATTTTATTGGCCTTTTTTAAAATATTTAGTGGGGTTGAGGCCTTGTGGGGCTACCCAGAAACAGAGCCCAGGCAGGAGTGAGGGAATAAAGGTGAGTGTCTATCTGAAAGGCCTTCAAAGGTGCACCCTGGGGAGCCAAAGGCCACATCCAAGCTGGACCCCAAGCTGGGCCCCGAGTCACGAGTTCTTCACACTTTGATAGGTTTGGTCCATTTGCAGATCAGCATAAATTCACCAATTCAAACTTGAGCTGATGATGGAATTTCTTCGATTTCTCCCCCTCTCCAGAGGCCCTGGTTTGCACCTTTTGGGCCTGGGACAGCCTGAGTGTCCCTGAACAACGAGCTCGGAGAGGCTTTGTTGTGTCTAGCTGACGCGAGAGAACAGAAATTAACAGGCAACAGGAAAGTTCGGAGTTACAACCAGGCAATACAGGATTTGAAGAATATAAAAGCCAGAAGCTAAGGCATCAGGTTATAGATGCTAAAAAAAAGAAATACCAATCCCTTCCAGTTCTGGCAGCCAAACTGTGATGGGCTCATTCCTAAATAAGTCCAATCATGCAGCTTCTTTTAAATTATTTAGATAAATTTAATCTTCTGTTAAAGAAATAGTGAAATCAGACCTTTTCCACCCAAAGGGGGAAGAATATTCCTTCTTTTTCGCCTTTTTCCTTTCACTCCTGATAATAGTTTTTTCCTGATAGTCCTGAATATGTGGTAGCCACTCTTCCTGGTCAATTGAACTCTTGATAAGACAGGAGAATTTTGCTTTATGTTAAATTCACTCTGTAAGTGTGTAAAGAGAAGTGTGCTAAATAGAAACACTAATTAATAGATCATCCATGTTATTAAATTTACTATTAAATATTTTTTAACTGAATTTCCTCTGAGGTTGGTTGGGGTTTTTTATCAAGCATTTTTAAGATTGCAAATCTGCAGTATTTGGACCCCTGCTATCTGAAAAATATCTTACCTTTTTTTGAAGGGTAATTTTCTACATCTCTTGCCAGAGTTCGGCACTGGAGGTCCTCGGCCTTCAGTCCCCTCTTCAGGGCAGAGTTTCCTCCAGCTTCACTTGTCTTTCCCATCCTTTCTGTGGCTCAAACCCATCATTGCTCAGCTCTTCAGCAGCTCGGCTGCTCTCATTTCGGCAAAATACTTTATTGCACTTTAAGCACACATGCAAATCCTGCAGCAAATGCTGAAATAATCACTTTTTCACATTAGAAGGTGAAATAATCCTGAACATACCAGTTTCAGATCTGTTTCTTGCTCTCAGCCCTCTCCATTGAGTGTTATCCTTCAAAATTTTCGGAAATAACTCCATTCCACCCTTACTGACAGGGCTCCTCCCCTGAGTACTGGGATTTATCCCTGGTCCACACTGCCGGCACCTTAGAGAGGGAATTCGAGGTTGTCAGCTGCAGGAATCCAAGGGAAATCCCAAAGCTGGCTCATCCTGTCTAGTTTTCCCTGCTCCCCCCTGACGTGATCCCAAATCAGCTCATCTGGATCATCCAGCGGTCCAGCTTCAGGTGTTCTCTCGGGCAATTATCCCTCTCCTTTGGGTCAAAGTCTGGAGAAATGGGGTTTTGGGAGCAATGCCAATTCTCCAAGGGACAACAGTTTGGCCTTTGTGGAATAAAGTGCTTTTCCTGGTGTGTGCTGTGGGTTTTAGCTCAGTGTAGGAATGAAACACAACAAAATCCGACTCCCTCCCCGTGGAGTCTGACACAGATTTCAGCTGTTTTCATGTGTGTCACATCCTCAGTGCATGCAACAGGAGTCTTCTTCATCTCACTTCTCGCTTCTATCCTCTCGTATCCACTGAGGAAACGAAGAAGAAAGGAACAATTCATATATTAAATAAAACAAATTTTCAAGTCTAGACACTGAGCTCATCACAAACCTCTGTCTTCGCGCCTTCAGTGAATTCAGATTCGGGACCCTCATGGTAAATTCATTTTACAAAAAATTCCTTTTGATGGAAGCATTTTAATAAATGGGAATTGGGCCTCGTTTTGCTTTGCCAGAGAGAGGTGCTATTCCCCCAGCCTGGGCTGAGGATCCCCAAGCGCTGCAGTGAATGTGTATAAACATATGTGATTCACTTCACTCGGAATTTCAATGAGGAGAGCTGAGGGAAAACTGAGAAGTGAGGAAGGCTGGAAGAATGCATTAGTCATATACAGCACTTTCCATGCATTAATAATCAGTAATAAGCAAATATTCATAATTTAAATTGGTTTTTGGGGCCCGGGCAAGAAGTACGTTTAGGGATCATAAAATAAGCTCAATACTTGTTGGCTCCAAGACTTGCTTGTAGGACACAGTTCAGTCCCAGCTCTGTGAAGGATGGGAATGGATCCTCTGCCATAAATAAAGCTGGTGAATTCCCTGTCCCATGGCATATTTGATGTTTTACTATCAAGCTATTGTCGTTACTCAGAGGAAACACGGGAAAACCATGACGTGGAAAGCTGTATTCCATCAATACCGTGGAAAGAGAACGGGGCAGAGCTTGTGACTGGGCGGGGGAATTATCTGGGAATTGCTGAGTTCTTGGAGCTGCCCCTTGGAGCCTCAGAGTCGAGGGGTTCTCCTGTTCCCAGGTGAGCAGCCAGGACCCAGCAGGTTTCCTTAGGATCTGTTCTCCCACCACCCTCTGAGCACTCTGGGCCACCCCCTGCTCCTGCCTTCCTTCTGCTCCTCCACTCTTCACAGCCAGATTCCAAAACCATGAGCATTTTAACACATTTAAACTTTTCTGTTATTCGGGAAAAGGCTTGTTTTGTGTCTGTGGGTGGAATTAGACAAAGAGGGAGTTAAAAGGTCTGCAGCTGCTCCTGAGGGGCAGTTCCAATCTCTGTTGCCTGTGCCCGGGGACAGGGAAGGGCTGGAGCTGCACCAGGGAGATTTAGATTGGATTTTAGGGAAGGTTCTTCCCCCAGAGGGTGCTGGGCACTGCCCAGGCTCCCCAGGGAATGGGCACGGCCCCGAGGCTGCCAGAGCTCCAGGAGCGTTTGGGCAGCGCTGCCAGGGATGCCCAGGGTGGGATTGTTGGGGTGTCTGTGCAGGGCCTGGAGCTGGATCAATGATCCCTGTGGGTCCCTCCCAACTCAGCTCATCCTGTGATTATTTGGTAAACAGGAGAAGTCCTCAATCCCCTGATCAAATGCAACACACAAAATGTATCGTCTGTGAAAGAGCATTTCAGCTCCAACCAATTTGAGCAGAAATGTGTCAGGACAGTTCAGCAAACTTCAGGGAAACATTTCAATTACCACAATGTCAGCGCTGTTGGTTTAGCTTCAGAATATCCGTTATCCTCAAAAATAAACAAAAAAACCTGCTTGGGGAGGAATCAAGACCAAATGGATAGAAAATCCCAAAATTTGCACTAGTCTGCTAACAAAGGAGGAGATTGATGGCACTTGACTATTCTTTAGCTGAAGTCAATATGCAGCCTAAGGGAGTTATTTACTTTTTCTTGGCAGGTGCCTCCCTCTCAAATGAGACACCAAACTTAGACGAGCAAAGCTGGGGGAATGAAACCCATCCACAGTGTCTGAAAAAACCCTCAGCTGCCTTGAAGTCAAAGCAGATGAGTAGCACAGGCAAAGAGGAGCTTTGCTTGTCAGGCTGCTCAGTGCCACAAACCACCCTGCTTTCCTCACCCACTGCTTGCACATAGAATACCCCAGATATTTGTATGCAGGTACCAAGCTCCACATAAAATCCATTTTTCTTATGATATTCCAGCACTTATTATTCCATTCCCAGCTTTTTACAGCATTGCAGTTGGGTGAATAGCACTGGGATATTAATTTTACTATTATTTTATTTTTTTAAGGCTGGTTTTTGAGACCTGGATTAAGTGTATCTCTGGTTTTATCCCCCTTGCTTTTCTACCACGAGGAGCTTTGCATAGCTTTGATGAGATGCCTTAACCCTTCTATCTTATCAATGTCTGTGTGCTTGTAAAGAAGTTCATTTCCTATTTTAGTATTTAAATAGAGCACTTGAAGTGTGGGCACCAGCAATCAGAGCAATTCCAGCCATCTCAGACACCACTGCTGAAAGTCAACATGAATACAAATTAAGCTTATCCGTTGGTGAAATCCCACTTTTGCCTGGAGAACCAATGGGATTGATTCCACACCTGCTAAATTTGATCGATCTCTTCAGCTCCACTCCTTGCTTACAAACAGATTGACAGGAATCAAAAGCACAGATTTACCTGCCTGCCTTCAGTGCGTGGTCTGAAGTTACTCACTGAGACATGAAAGCTCCTACAAAACCTGGGCTTGCTGTTTAGAAGTGGTTTTTACCTCTGAAGCCCCAGTGTCACAGCACATTTGGTGCTAAGCAGACAAACCCCACCACCACACCATTCCTGAGGGAACGCTGAGCTGCAGGAAGTATTTTCTAGCTAAACATATCCACTGCTGGCATCACAGCAGTCATGGTTTCAGAGGGAACAGGAAAGAGAAGGGTATTGCAGAGGACTGGGAGAGGCAGCTCCCATGTATTTACCGAGAGTTTGTTCGCTCTCAGCAGGGAAGTTTGTCCTGTTTTGGGGTTGGTTGTGGGCATTTCCCAGTGCTGCCTCCTGAACAACGCCGCTGGGTCTGGGAGGAGCATCGCACACGGCAGCACTCACAGGAATCACCAAAACTGGTGGTATTGGCATAAGAGAAGTTTTACCACCAAAGGGTTGTCAGAAAACACCTCAAACTCTCTTGAAGTACCTTCAATCTTTCCTTCATCTCCATTTCTGGTTATTTTGTTCTTGTTCCGGATGCTGAGGGTGAAGGCAGGGGAATGGAAAACCTGACTGAAAGATGAGGAGGGAGATAAGGAGAAGGAAGAACGAGCAGAGATGATGGGAAGAAAAAGGCAGTATTTTATTTGTCCTTCATCTTACTTTCCTTTGTTTTTCCCCTTTTTTCTGTCCCTGTTCTGTTTCCATTTGAAGTCAAGGCACTGCAGGGTAACGAGGAGGCAGGAGAGAACCCCCATTGCTACCTGAGCCAGGCAGGAGACAGAGGATATTGGTGCAGGGGAAGACAGGAGAAAAGAGCTTTTCCTTTCTTCTCTCTTTCCTTGGAGAGTTTCACAGCGGAACGAGCCAATAAAGCTGATTTCATCCTGTATTGCTGAGTGCTCGGTGCCAGTTTAGCCCAGCAGATAATGTGAGCATGGAGGGAGCGAATGAAGCAGATTTCTCACGTGAAAGAGGGAAGGAATGACAACCTCGTGCTGCTGGATTTATTACAGCTCCCCTCTGCAGGACAGCTCTCTGATACCATTTGAAATCGTTCCCACTCAAGTCGTGGCAGCCTTGTTAAGGTGAGCCTTTCCAAGGGGCTGTCCTGCTGAGGTGCTCCAGGAAATGTGCCACTCTTCCCTGCACGAGGAATTGGGATAATCCAAACCCCAGTGAGCGTCAGTGCTGTGCCCTCTCCCCCTTCCAGCTCGTGTCCTGTCCCTGCTCCATGCACGTTTTCTGATGGATGTTCAGGACTCCATCCAAAGCCAGCTAATCTCATTGGATTTTTTCCACTGAGCAGGCTGGGAATCAAAGTTCCTAATTAGGAGTTTGCAGGAAAAAAAAGTAATGAGAGAATGCAACCTTCTGTGCTTCTCTTCCAGTCCAAGTTGTGCTGCCATGAGCATCATTGCTGCTGGGGGGATTGCTGCAGCTTCAAAAATGCCACTGTGGGGTGGAAAACATGCCCCACATATGGAAATCATGCCCCAGATTTGCAAAACATGCCCCAAAGTTGGAAAACATGCTCCAAATCTGGAAAACCTGCCCCATATTTGGAAAACCTGCCCCAAATTTGGAAAACATGCCCCAAATTTCGAAAAGATGCACCAAAGTTGGAAAGCCTGCCCCAAATTTGGAAAAGATGCACCAAATTTGGAAAACCTGCCCCAAATTTGGAAAATCTGCACCAAAGTTGGAAAACCTGCCCCAAATTTGGAAAATCTGCACCAAAGTTGGAAAGCCTGCCCCAAATTTGCTGCACAGCACCAAATCAAAGATTCTGATCCCCAGAGTTCTCAAACAAAGTGTAAAATGAGAGGGAACAGAGCAGGGTGTGTTCAGGAGGGGATATAAAATGAGATACTGATTTACAAAGAATCACAGAATATCCCAGGTTGGAAGGGATCCACGAGGAGCATCAAAGTCCAGCTGCTGGCCCTGCACGGGACGCACATGATGGGCACAGGGACTGTGGCCAGGCAGTTTCTAGGCACGATGGAGAAAAAGTCTTCCAGGGAGGAATTTCTGGGATCATTTGGAGTGGGAAGGGCCGTGTGAGTGAGAGCACAGAAACAGCACCTTGAAAAGGTGGCTGAAGCTTGTCCAGCACGAAGGTTTGTAGGAGGCCATGAACAGCTCTCGTTTATCCACGGGATTTTGGGACAAAGGTATGTTGCTCTTTCGTTGTTCCCTTTCCACCGGAGCTAAAAATCTTCCTGGATTTTCAGTGAAAGTGAAATCTGGAAAAGGACAAGAGAAGGGATACACACGAGTGACAGAATGTGCCTCACACATCAAAAAGACAGAAACTTCCTGTGCTCTGTGCTATTTTGAGCAAGGATGTGGGTCTGGGCCTTCAGTGAGCCCCACCCAGTGCCCATCACTGTCACTCAGACTGGGCACAAATTCACCAGCCCAGGGAGGATTGTCCCAGGTTTCCTGCAGGCCCACAGGGAGCCCAAGAAGGCACAAGAAGTTGGAGGTGATGAGACCCAGCTGGACGGGGCTTGGAGCAGCCTGGGACAGTGGAAGGTGTCCCTGCCCATGGCAGGGGTGGCACTGGATGGGCTTTGAGGTCCCTTCCAACCCAAGCCATCCTGGCATTCTCTGATTCTGTTTTAGGGGTGAGTTCTAGGGTTTCTGAAATCCAGCCAGGGCCATGCTGGTGTCAGCTGCTTGTTGTCTGGACAGAATTCCAGCAGGTTTTATTGCTCTTGTGCTTCTGAAATGTGTCCTGATAAGCAGAGGGAAGCAGCTTCCTGCAAGTGAATGAAACTCCCACGCAGAGGGTAATTCAGGGCCTTCTGTGCTGTTGAAATTCTACTTAAATCCTGCATTAAGGGCTTAGTTTTGCATCTGGAGTGAATGTGGTTGCATGAAGGGCTGAGTCAGAACTCCTGATAGTGTCTGGATCATGGAAATGATGATTAATGGTGGGATTAGAATAGTGGCAGTGTGGGCATCCCATGCTGTGCTGGAAGAGCTTTTGTCTGATGTAGCGGAGTTACAAAGGTTTCATAAAACCAGCGGAACTTGGGAGATGGAGAAATTGGCAGCTGTTTTCTTTGGCAATTCAGCTCCTTTTCTGCTTTTCTTTCCCATGCACACAGAGGTGCTGTTGCCCAGTATTCCCTGGCAGCGAGTTCTGGGCTGGATCACTGCGAAAGATTTGGACACAGAGTGGTTTTGTCACTTTTTTCTTTGGCCGTCGCAGAGGAACATCTGCCTCCCATTTAATCCTTGAGCGTGTTACAGACAGGGCAAAACAATTTTTGCTATTTTACATTAAAGGCAGTAGCAGCTCCTGAAAATCCTGTGTTTTCTCAGGAATCTGTATGACGGAGTATAGCTCAGTTTAGATGTCTGTATATATTTACATAAATAAATATTTGTGGTCCCAGTTGCAGGGATTTGATGCAAAAATAATTCTATTTTTAGGAAGTGAGGGGGGAATTTTAAGAAATAGGAAGGAACACTTCTAGCACCACATTCTATAATTTCTAATAAGATTTTTTTCTACGATACTTTAATAAGACTATTCAACCAGATTGTGTAATTTTGTTTTTGATCCAAATACTTAAAAGATTATAATGGCATTTATTTGATTTCCAGTTAATTGTCAGTCAACCCTGAAGCTCATTTATATCAGCATGCAGATAAGGAAAATCTTTTAAGCACAGTTTATTAAATGGCAACACCATTAGCATACGAATTATGCTCAGAATAGAATAAACAGGTACAAAGATCATTAACATATGATACAGACAGTCAGATCTCAGATGGGAATCAGTGGGACCTTTTCAAAAATACCAGAGCTGTCAGCAGCAGGGACAAGTCATTCACTCAGTCAAACTTTACTCACATTTCCGTCTGCATAAATCTCTGCTAATTCCGAGTCACTTGGGAGCTGTGCTCGTCTTTCTGCCCCTCACTCACTTCCCTTTGTAGTTTTTAATGCAGCCTCTGCTGCTCCTCAATCTTTGCAAAATTAGAGGAGTCAGATATTGTCTCAGTGTCTGGCAGCGTGTCTGGAGAAATTTATAAACAATATATCTTTGCACAGGCTGGAAATAAAGAGGGGGTTTGCTCCTGAGCAGCAAAGGGAGGCTGAGCAGACACGGTTTCAAATAGGATTTCTCAGATAATAAAAATTACTTTGCCTCTGATTCCATCAGATCCAGATTCCTCCCTTTTTATCAGCACAGAGCCGAGATGAGGCTTCAGTAAGGCTGGGAGGTGTCGGATGTTAGAGGCAGAGGGGAGACAAGGAGAGGGAATCTTTACAAAGTATCAGGGTTACTTTATTTGGGAAGGAATCACGCCCTTGAAGGGAGAGCTGCCCTCCTGGCAGCGCTGGAACCTGCGGAATTCACCCCGCTTTCACACCGATCCAGCTCAAGATTTTGATGGGGATTTCAACGGCCTTTGCTGTTTGGATCCATGCATTTCATATCCATGAATTAACATCCCCCCTCTCCCGAAAACAGATTGGCTGAACAATGCAGCAGTGCACAGCGATACCCCTGCTGCACTTTTAAATCTAATGACTTGACACCCCTTTCTTTTCTCAGATTTTATTTCTTCTATCAGCCTTGTTAAATACATATTATTCTTTCATGCCCTGAAGATCAAAGCAAATAGCCATCCACAATCTTTTGTTCACATGAGACAACACGTTCGGAGATGGTTTGTTTGTCCTGGTTAATTAAAAGCTACACCTATCATCCCTGCTTGATTTCTCGAGTTCTTTACTGAAAAAGTATGTGTGACAATTTTAATGAGCTCTCACTTCTTCCCCGCAGCCTCGTGGCTTCAGCACAAACTTTGCAAACTCTCCTTTTTGAACATCACACGGAGCTCTGGCTCCGGCAGATCCCGGGGACGCTGCTTCTTTTCCCTTCCCGCACATGGCGCTCATCTCCTCTCCTGGTGGAGTCACTCAGAGGGGAGTTTCAATGTTTGTATCTGATGGGCTTAAACTACAAGAGGGTCAGGTTAGATTAAGAATGAGGAAGAAATATTTCACAATGCGGGTGACAAAACTCTGGCACAGGGTGCCCAGAGACGCTGTGGCTGCCCCTGGATCCCTGGCAGTGCCCAAGGCCAGGTTGGATGGGGCTTGGAGCACCCTGGGACAGTGGAAGGTGTCCCTGCCCGTGGAACTGGGTGATCTTTAAGGTCTCTTCCAACACAAACCATTCCATGATTCTCCATGGGATAATATTTCTGGGTGTTCCCAATTTGCCCTGCTGTGCAGGAACTTTGCACGAATAGTCAGAACTGGATTTTCATCTCTTCTTTTCCTCACAGCAGCTTGGTTTCATCGAGCTGTTCACCCAGAGGCAGCACCAGGCAGGAGCACAGGAGGCAGCAGGACTCTGGTCAGGATTTCAGCATTCTGTAAGTCAGAGATGCCAGTCTAGAGTTAGGCCTGTGCTTAAGCAATCCCTTGCTGCCTCAGGGCTTTGTGAACAGCTGGGTCCCGAGTTCTTCCTTCTCCTGCTTTCACACAGAGGGAGTTATCAGATCTGCTTCAGATTTTGTGCCTTTTCTCCTTTGACAGGCACTTATTTACTTATTGAGAGAAGTCCAGTTTTCCTGGCAGACAAAATATCCTCCCTGCCTTATGTTGGACAAGTTAAACTTTTCTGTCTCGTCACAGCACTTGGAATTACCTTGTCTGGTGATGCAGCTGCTAAGAATTATTATCTGTAGCCTTCACACAGCCTCAAATGTTGTGAAAAGGAATGGATTCCAGCAAGCCTTTCAGCAGGTGAGACGTGCCTTTCACAGCTTCTTTCCAAACCATTTGTCAGAGCTTGATCCAAAGCCCATTAAAGGCAACATCCCCGTTGCCTTCTGCATCACAGCTCCCTTGTTTGAAAGAGAAATGGGAGAGGACAAAGTGCAGCCCCTCTGAACCCACCCACGGCACAAAGTCGTGGCTCTGAGGGAGTTTAGCTCAACTTTGCTGCTCGTGGCAGCCGGGGCAGCGTTTCACAGGGCGTTGTTGTTTTTCTTCTTGCATGTGAAACGCGTCATCTTGATTTGCTGCTGCGCTCTGTCTTCCCAACCCTCTCCTGACACAGACCTCAGCACAGCTGGAAATTTCTCACTTTTTAAAAAAATTTCTTTAATTCCCTTCCCCACTGAACTAATTACTCTGGAGTCCTTTGTGCTCTTACACAAATTGTGCCTGAGTATCTTATTTACTGCTCGCTCTAATTATCGTTAGGTAGTGTGACCTGTTTCAAACAACTCAGGAGCTTTTATTTAGCAGATTTTCTCTCTGCTAAGCTCCATTTTGATCCATTGAAAGAGCCCTTCCATCCTCAGCCTGCTCAGCCATTGAAATATTGTTTCAGAACAGCATTTCTTCAGACCGAACGTGACACTGTCAGCTCTTGAGTGGGTACAAACCCCTCTTAGTGGCTAAATGAGAGAGATGGGAATTATCAAGGTCTCCATTCATCATGAAGAATACAGGGATGAAAAATCTGAGGCAGGACCAAACTTCAGTGAAAAAGCTGCAACCAGAATCCACAGGGGCTAAAGCAGAGCTTTCAAATCTTCTCCACTTTGCTATTCTGTATTTTACAGGCTGTTTTTTCCTGTGTATTTACCTACATTGAAGCTTTTGGGCATGGAGATTATCTTTTTTTTTTTTTTTNAGCAAATATGCTATTAAACACTATCTCATGTTCCCATGTACAGGGTGAGATTTTTTTCTTTTTCTTTTTTTTTTTTTTTTTTGCTTTATGCCACTTCTGGATTTTAATTTGCACCTAAGAGCTTTTAGGTGCAACAGCAGGAAAAGGAACAGGTCATCAATATTTGATGGAGAGAAAGACACTGAGGTGGCTTGTTATAAATTATTATCCAGGTACCCAATTTATGAACATTTGCTGATTCACACTGGAATCTCTTTGGGTACTGTTTGATGAACACCATATGTTACCCAGCCACTCGATTGCATCCCCTATTTTATCACCAGCAGTTTTTCTGGTGGTTGGTGCAGGCTGACGTGGAGAAACGCATCATTATCGCAGAAAATATTGCAGAGGCAGAAGGGGAATACTTGGAAATGTTTCTTCATAATCTGAGCTGCCTTTGAAACAGTGTCACAGGTGTGTCCCCACACAGGGAGAGGACCCAGGGGCTCCTGTGTTGATGCACAGGAGTGACACCGTCTCAGTTCATGGGATCACAGAATCATGGAATATCCAGAGCTGGAAGGGACCCACAGGGATCATCCAGTCCAACTCCTGTCCCTGCATAGACACCCCAACAATCCCAGCCTGGGCATCCCTGGCAGCGCTGCCCAAACGCTCCTGGAGCTCTGGCAGCCTCGGGGCCGTGCCCATTCCCTGGGGAGCCTGGGCAGTGCCCAGCACCCTCTGGGGGAAGAACCTTTCCCTAAAATCCAACCTAACCCTGCCTTGGCACAACCTCATTCATCCTTCTTTATCCAAAAAATATCATTCAGCTGATCCATCTCTGTATCGAAGAGGGGACTTTGGTGCTTCCTATTGTGCTCTGCTCCAGCTCAATATGATGGATTATTAAACCTGAACTTATTTCCTCCCTGTACCACCAGTGGCAAACCAAGAGCTGCTGCAGACCTGGTGATTATTGCTAAGGAAACAAAGATTTTTCATTCAGGCCTAAATCCCTTCCCCTCTCAGCTGCACACCCTGCTGACAGCGTGCCCGTCACCATGTGGTCCTAAATCCACCTTGCCCTGCTCAGGAGCAGATCTCTGTGCAGTGAAAGGTCAGATGAGTGTGGGAGACAGGAAACTGGGGGGATGTAAGTGAGAAGATCACCAGAAATCCAAGTTTAGTGCTTCTCCTTCCCAGCTGAGAGGCTGGGAGGGCGTAACAGACACAGGACAAGGTCTGATGTGTGTTCCACTTGCAGCTACAAATGTATAAATGCCAGAAACACACTGTGATGGGTTTTTTGTGTGTTTAATGGTTCTGATGCTCCTGCCAGCTCCAACTTCTGCCCTTGTGATTGTTCATTTCCTTTAATAATTCAGTACATCACCCAGTCTTGTGTTGTTAGCAATAAATATTAAATACGCAAGCTGTGATGCATGAATTAGATATTTTCTATTTTATGAAAGGAGCCTTGTATTAGAGTTAAATGTCAATTAAATGAGGGATATAAAAATGATGCAGTGCTGCTGTGAGTGAATGGAGCCTGGTTTCCTGTGGAGTTGTGGCTTACAGAGGATTTTTTTGAATGTAAAGAAATGTGGCATTTGGGTGCAGAGTCTCTGATGTCTATTAAGGACTGAGCTTAGTGGCAAGAGGAGATGCACATAGAGACCCTGGCCCCATTTTTATGAAACTTCCAGGACCTTCATATCCTAAATTTCCTTTAAACTCAGAAAAAAAATTGGCCACAAAGTCCCACATTTACCAGGTGCAGCAGGTGGATGTTGAAGAACTGGGGGAAAAAAAACCCCAAAATATTACAGAATAATATTATTTGTGCTAAGGTTCATTGCTAATTCAGCTTTGATATTAAAATCCTCTACTTTTAGATGTGTGTTCTGTGTGATTCTAAAGAAAATCCCCCAAAATCCTGAAGTCCTGCCCTCGTATGTGACAGCAGAAGGGTGCCAGGCACACAGTGAAAGCTGATCCAAGGAAATCATATTCACTCCTTGTCCTGACTTACATCCCGAAGCATCTCGTTAACATGAAAAAAAAATATAAGAACAAGCTTAAGAATTAATTCTGTCCATAAAACCCAGGAGAGGTCCTGAAATTACCACTAAATGCAATTTTCCCAGTGCTTTGTAAGCTGATATCAACAGCTCAGTGACTCCAAGGTGGTTGGAGGGCCCTGTGAGACAGTGATGGATTTGATTTGGCTCCTTGGCTTGTGAGGTGGCATTTGAGCATCTCAGCCAGTCTGATAATATCTTTTAATAATCCTGACAAAATTCCATGGGCAGTTGGGCTCACACACAACTTTAGCTTGGCTTAGCAACACTGGGATCTGTAAAATAAAAACCAAAACATGGTAAAATAGAGCACAAGTAGGTAGCAAGTTGAGTCTTTTGACTTTTTCTTGAGACTCCAGATTTTGCTGTAAGAAGGTCACCTGGAAAAGTGAATGATCAACCCCAGTTTGCCAATAAAACACTTCTAATATAGAAATTAATAAGCAGCAGAGGTGAAAATCGGTTGACACGTTCGGCTCACCATAGAAGAGAAAAATCATGATGGAAACATTTAAATATTAAAAGTAACACTGCATTTCTGTTACTGTTCCTCTGCCAGAAGTCTTTTTTCTTTCTGTTTTGCTATTGTTGCCCAGAAAAGTTGTGGATTCTCCATCCTTGGGAGTGTCCAAGGCCAGGTTGGAGGGGGCTTGGAGCAATCTGGGATGCTGGAAGGTGTCCCTGCCCATGGCAGGGCGTGGGATGAGCTTTAAGATCCCGTCCAACCCAAACCATTGTGGGTTTCTGTGATTCCATTTTGTTTGTTTTTCCCCAGGGTGGTGTTCCTGGAGGACGGCAGCCTCAGGATCTCCAACATCTCCAAGGTGGATGCCGGGGTTTACACTTGCGTAGCCACAAACCAGTTTGGAGCTGCCAGAAACTCAGGGAACCTGATTGTGAAAGGTACTTCAGTATTCCCTTCTCTCATGGAGCAGGAAGGGCTTTAAAGTCCCTTCCAACCCAAGATTCTCTGATTTTGTAACTCCTTTTTTTTTTTTTTAATATCCTTGTTTTCAGTAGTATCAGAACGGTAGCTGTAGCCTGCAGTATGACCTCCTCCCTAAATTTGTATCTGGCAAAAAATCTTTTCAGTATTCACCTCCTGACAGAGCAATTAGCACTGATACAGCTCAAAGGGGGACCCGAGACAGTGCTGCAGCACAGCCAGCAACGAAAACACCAAGAACTTCAGGGTTTCAGCAGCTCTGACTTCGTTAAGGTTCTGTCCCCTTTCACATGTCCCATGCATGGCAGCAATCTGGGAAAATCCCATGAAAACATGAAAAAAAAAAAATTTCTTTGGCATTTATGAAGTTTATTAAAACACTGAGTAACAACGTGGCATAAAAATGATCTTGTTTGCAGGGAACATTTGTTTTTGTTTCCCCTCTGGAGAAGTTTGGGCTGTTCAATTATAGGCCTCATTGCTTCAGCATTATTTTCAACTGAAATGTCAGAACTTGGGAAAGCATAGCTAATGTGCAAATTAAGTTTACTGCTGCTCATTGAGTTGCTTATTCTTTGTGGGAGAAGTCTTTATCACACCTCCAGAACTCACAACATCTTCCCTCTTTTCTTCTCTGGAACGGGAGTTTCCATATAATGCATGTTTGCTGTTGCTAAGAGAGATGGATGGATAAGGCAGAACCAAGAGCTTTTAAGAAGCTTTTAAAAGTATTTGAGGTGGAAGTTTTGAAGACAAGCCCATAAAAGAAGCAGAAAATATCACCCAGGTGAACATTCTGCATCTCATCTGGGGATGAGGAGGATACAAGAGGTGCAAGAGGAGGGGAATACAATAATAAATTCATTTATTTTTTTGTTATCACCACTAAAAAACAGGCCTCATGCCCAAACCCAATGTAATTCCCAAAAGGACAGTTTTCAATATTTATTTGGTGGAGGCAAACAGGTTCATACCAATAATAAAGCAGATTTCTTATGATAACAGCAGCACCAAGGCCAGGTTGGACAGGGCTTGTAGCAACCTGGGATAGTGGAAGGTGTCTCTGCCCATGACAGGGAGTGGAACTGGATGGGATTTAAAGTCCTTTCCAACCCAACCCTTTCCAGAATTCTGTGATTTAAGAATCACTTAAATTCTGGAGTTAAGCTGTGATGAGCACTGAGCTAACACAGCTCGTGCACATTTCCTTCTCCTCCTCTCACATTATTTTCAAAACATATTAATATTGTTGAAGAGATTCTGCTCTCATTTTCTACGTGTGCCTAAATTCTCCCCACTTTAGAACACTCCCATGCACAAAAGCTTTATTCAAGGGAATTGCTTACGACAAAGTGGTTGTTATCTCTAATCTGTCTGCCAGTCATATCAACAGAAGTGAAGCCATACAAACCTATTTCTTTCCCCTTCAGCGAGCTGATACTTCCCTTCATGAGAGCTGCAAGTTTGGGTCTCGATCTAATGGGTTAAAGATGATCAAATAAAGAATTTTCCTGTCTTTGAAGCTGCAACGTGAGTAGTGCTGTGGAGTAAAGTACCACTAACATTAATACAGATTAAGGATGTCAGTGTTTAAAGTGGAGATGAGCAGCAATTTTGCTCCAGCTGCAGTTTTCAGCCAGGAGAATTCTTCAAGTCTGAAGAACCATGGGCACATTTTTAAGAGAAGTTTGCACTTTTTGACTGAAATCATAACTATTGATGATGGGCATTATGAAGCAATATAATTTAGGGGGTTCCTAATATAAACATAAACTAATTTAGGGTGTTCCTCTCACATCTGCTCACTCTCAGGCACACAACGTGGCCGTGGGGCTGGTGCTGCCATAGGAGTGGTCTAAAATCATCACTGGATTAGACAGAATTCCCTTTATTACGGAACACTTGGGCCAATTTGAAATCATTTCCCAAACGGTGCAAAACTCCCTCAATCACTGCTAATTTTCTAAGCATTTTAATTAAGATGATCTCGGTTTTTTGCCTCCTCAGAAAGGACTGTCATCACTATTGCACCTTCTGACACGGATGCAACAGTTGGAGAGAGCATTGTCCTGCCATGCCAGGTGTCCCACGACCCCTCCCTGGATGTGCTGTTCTCGTGGTCATTCAATGGCCAGAGACTTGATTTGAGCAGAGGAATCCATCACTTTGAAAGGATTGGAAGAGTGAGTTTCCCAAGCTCCTTAATGAAACTCTTTGCCACAGACTTCACATGACACGGATGTTTATCATAATTCCTCCCTCGCTATTTATATGCCTGGCAAATCACTGTTTCTTTACAAGGGCTGCAACCATTTATTTTTCTTCCCTAAATTTCATAAAGGCACTTGAGTTATTTGTGAAGCCATAATAAAAATGTCCCCATGAAAGAAAGTGATGATAGCTATGAATATTTTAATTTAAAAGCTGAATTTTTTATTAATATTGAGCAATTTATTAAAATTGCCAGTACAGAAAGCGTGTTGTGAGTGATTAGTTTACTTTTCCTTTTTTTTTTTT
>VZTE01000186.1:2845629-2876937 GCA_013397775.1 Eulacestoma nigropectus
TTTTTTATTTTGTATCTCTCCAGGGATCTGCTGGGGATTTGATGATAAGAAGTATTCAGCTGCATCATTCTGGGAACTATGTGTGCATGGTGCAAACTTCTTTAGACAGTCGGTCTGCAACAGCAGATATAATTGTGAGAGGTATGTCTGTAAGGGAGACACACACATCTTCCAGAGGAATTAGGAATTCTTAACATCAGCTGCTCTTTAAATGGCTCCTAGGATATCAATGCCACATGTCAAGAGTGAAATGTTCTATATCTTGTACTCTTGGCACCAAAATTGTGGCCAGCATGATCTTGGTGTTGAGCCAACCCAGGGAAACCTCTGCACTTCTGCCATGGTCTCTTTGCAAAATTTTCTGACCACATGGGTCAGAGGGAAGTCCTCTGATCTCAGTAGTGTTGTCATTTCCTCCAGGAATCTCTGGGTCACTCTGCAGGCTGGGAAAATCAAAAGACCTCATTCCTTTCCCCTATTTGGAGATAATATGAAATAATATTTTCTAACTCAGTTTTTTTACCACCAGCAGTGAGGAAATGCTGCCATGGGAGCAGATCTGTAAACCTTAAGAGATCAGAAATCTGTGTAGTGCACCATCCTGCATTCTTTCTGAACCTCAGTTTTGATTAAATTCAGTAGGAATTCTCAAAATGTTCGATGGTTCAACAAAAGACAACATTGGGTGCCTTTCTATTGTCAGACACAAAAAAGAAATCATTCCTTTGTTTGTAGTTTTCATGTTAGCGACATCAAGACATTAATTTTCCTGACTCATAAAAATGTAATCCAGGCGTGGAGCCATCATTTAGGGATTGTGCTGCTTTTGTGACACTGCAGCTTCATGAATAATTCCTCTGAATTGAGAAAGTAAGAGTTGCCCAACCCATTCCAGCGGTGAAACTTCTCTTCCCAATACCTTCCTCTTAAAATGCTGATCGTGTCAGGCCCCCCAGGTCCACCAGAAGATGTTAAAGTTGAGCATGTTTCTAGCACGACTGCTGGGTTATCCTGGAAGCCTGGAGTAGATAACAACAGCCCAGTGCAGATCTACAAAGTCCAGACCAGGACTCCCTTCTCGGTGGGATGGCAGGCGGTCGCCACAGGTAAACAACTCGGGAGTTTTCTTGGACTTTTTATTTTGTTTACACCATTAATTACCTCAAAGATCCATTGTTGGTGTCCCATTTATTTTGCCTTTAGCTCCCGAGGTCATTAATGGCAGGACTCACAAGGCCACGGTGGTGGATTTAAGCCCCTGGGTTGAGTACGAGTTCCGAGTGGTTGCCAGCAACGGCGTTGGGATTGGGGAGCCGAGCAGGCCATCGGCTCTCCTGAAAACCAAAGCAGCAGGTAAGGCCCTACTTTTTGCCAGTTTTTTCCAGCTCTCGAGTGTGGGAATTTCCCTGCAGCAGAGCCGCTCACTCCAACAGGGTTACTTACTCAATTCCACAGGCAGGGAACCTTCCACAAGAACACGTTACTGGACGGGGCTTGGAGCAGCCTGGGACAGGGGAAGGTGTCCCTGCCCATGGCAGGGGTGGAACTGGATGGGCTTTAAGGTCCCTTCCAACCCAAACCATTCTGGGATTCCATGAAAAGGCTGGAGCTGATCGATGCTTCCTCCCTTTGACGTGTCCCAAAATATATCTAATCCACATGCCTGAGCACAACCGACCTTTCACTCAAGCAATTGGGGAGAACAATTTTTGTTCTCCCTATTAAACCCAAGTTTTTACGCTGCTCGGGGGCTTGCACAGGAAATGATGACTCCACTCTCTGAGTATCCCTTGGCTGCAGAGGTGTTTGATATCTGAGCATCAGCAAGGAAAACGATATTAGCTTTAACTTTGGATATTGGAGGAAATAAATGACAGCATCCAAAATCCAGAGAAGACAACAGCTTGCATTGACTCCCAGGTGAGATCCTTGCTGTCTGTCTGACCTTTACTCATTTATCTTCTGGGACTTGGAACCTCATGGGAAGCTGCCTCATGACCAACACTGTCAGTCCTTTGACCTGCTCAGTCTGGTACAATTTATTTGCAGCCCAAACCTTTGGTTTGTTTTATGTTCCTCCCAGCCCCCTGCTTATCAACTCTCTCTCACCTATAAAATCAGAATTTATAGGATGGAAAGCAGTAAAATGGAAGCAGCTTTTACAATCCACTTTCTCTTCTCTGTTTATCTTGTTTGCCAGGCTCTGAAGTTTGGCAAACTGCATTTCAGGACAGAACTCAAAATACAGTATTGTACATTATACAGCAGAAAATACATTGGTTTTTTTAGCACATGGAATCCATTTGTTCCTGGGAATAGAATCCCAGAATGGTTTGGGTTGGTAGGGACCTTAAAGACCACCTAGTTCCAACACCCAACACTTTCCAGAGGAGGTCAGATTTTTAAACTTCCCAGCAGAGCATCACAAATAAATATTCTCCATTACATGATTGATCACGAAGCCCAAATTAATCTTGAGAAGGTTTTTGTTGCTGTTACCACCGTGGGCCTTTGCCAAGTAAGATATTCAAAACCAGACAGTCAGTGAAAGCTTTCATCTTTTAAAGCTTTTATTTATTTATTTATTAGAGGGATTCACAAGACTGGGGCAACAAGGAGAAGGAAACAATAAAATTATTGTTCTTTATTATGGCAATAACACACGGAAGATTATTTCCTTACAACGTAGCTCTGTCTGAAGTTTACCAAAAGGGCCAGAAAGACTCCCTTCAGGATTTAGCTGCTCAACCCCTTCACTGCTGTAGATTCCTCTGTCTCAAAACATTGCAGTGCACTGGGAAAATAATAACTTATCCTAATTTTTTAATCAGAATAGAAAACTGAGATCAGCAGGATGGTGTGGACAGCAAATGTCTGGCCAGGAAAAGGTGAATTTGAGCTCCACTGTTGTGATAACTATTTTGCCAGCTGAAATATGAGCATTAGTAGGTTTGTGGATGCAAATGAGCCACTGTTCATTTCATTAAAATGGAGCTGAGAATTAATTGAGCCTCTGTTGGTGCACTCAGCTGTAAATTTTCATCTGTTTCTCAACTCTGACCCAGTTGAGGCTCTGCTGAGCAGCAGCACAAAATTTTCCCCGTGCAAATGTAGTAAGTACTGAACACATTTAACACATGAGCTAATTGAGCATCAGTTGGTTCATGAAACAGTGAAACACCAGGCTTGAAAGTTTGTTTTGCCATTTCCATGCAGTTCGTGTCAGTCTGAGATTATTTGCCTCTGATGTGCCCAAAGACATTGATTGTGAGTGGCAAAATTTGAACAGCTCTGTGAAACCCTCCAGAAGAGCCCAGGCTGTTTGCACTTGAGATCACTTTTATGGCTGCACAGCAAAATTATCCTGAAATTCCTCCCATTTCTAGACGATGAAAGCAGATAAAGATTTGTATGTGGACTGGAATCTGGAAATGATGATGGGTTGACATAAATTTCTGTGAGCTTAAATCACTGTTGCTTTTATTTTCACCCCTGGAGCTGGTCTAATGTGTTTGTCAATGGGAAAGACAAGCAAAAGTTGTCCAAAATCTCTGAAAAAAGCTTCTGAGGTGCAAATACCACACCTATTTCTCACCCTACACATCAGGTTTTCAACAGTGAGAGCTGAATGAAGGCAATGACAAAACAACCTTGAAATTTCTAAAGAAAGGGTTTGGAAATGGCACTGGTCCGGATGTCCTATAGAAGATTCCTTTCTCTGCCTGTTCCAGACATGTCCTCTTTTTTCATACTTCTCCAGCAGCTGAAAAAGAACATGATATCACAGAATCATTGAATGGTTTGCATTGGAAGAGACTTTAAAGAAGAAATATAAAGCAAGAGGCAGGAAATGCTGATATTTTCTTTGCCTCTCCAACATGAGCCCCTTCAGCCTCAACAAAGTTCCCTGATCTCAGTCCTGTACCTCTGGTGCCACACACCTGGGGAATGCTGGAGAAACCCGAGACCAATCAGCCAACTTTTGGACACTTGCAATCTTGGGAGAAGGAGAAAAGCAAATTGCGAGTTTTGAATTTGCTAAGAAGGCATACAACCAATTAAAAAAATTAATATATTGCTCCAACAACATGTTTACTGAACAAATGCATAATTAGTAAATCAGTAGTGTTGCAGCTACAGTCTGAATGGAACATCATTTTGCCAATTAGTTGATGAGGCATAATAATGTCAGATACTTGATGCTCCTAGTTCTTTAATTAATTTTTTGAACCAGGGTACTCATGTATCAAATGCATCTGTGGCTTCAGCCTTAGGAAACGTGTAAACATCATTTCAGTTCATTTCAAATGGGCTGCTGTGCAATATAATCCCTGTTCTACCTGTGGAGAGGTGGAATAGCTGCAGGCGAGGTAGGAAATGCTCTGATCATTCACTTGGAAAAGGATCGTTGAGTCCAACCTTTGGCTGATCGCTGCCTTGTCCAGAGCTGGACACAGCACCCGAGGTGTGGCCTCAGCGGTGCCCAGTGCAGAGGGACAATCACTGCCCTGGTCCTGTGGCCACACTATTGCTGATCCAGGCCAGGTGACCTTGGCCTTCGTGGCCGCCTGGGCACACCTGGGCTGAGGTTCAGCTGCTGTCACCAGCACCCCCAGGTCCATTTCTGCTGGGCTGCTTTCCAACCACTCTTCCCCAGCCAGGAGCTCTCCATGGGGCATGGGACCCAAGAGCAGAACCCTGCACTTCACCGTCTTGAACCTCACAGCACTGGCCCCAGCCCATGGATCCAGCCTGCCCGGATCCCTCTGCAGAGCCTTCCAGCAGATTCACTCCCGCCCAAATTAGTGCCCTCTCTGACCTTCCTGAGGGTGCCCTCGATCCCTTTGTCCAGACCATCCACAAAGACATTAAGCAGGACTGGCCCCAGGACTCGGCCTTGGGGAACCATCTGCAAAAACCAACATCTTTTCTTCTCCAGTTCCTGTGGTGGCACCAACGAACATCAGCGGAGGAGGAGGGAGCCGCTCCGAGCTGGTCATCACGTGGGAGGTAACTCTTAGCTCAATTAACCTCAGCTTTCTAATGGAGTAGAATCCGCGGGTGAAATCACAGCCCTGCTGAAATCCAAAGGCTTTTGGTCATTGGCTTTGGTGGAGCCTGGATTTCACCCTGGATGTGGAGAGCAAACAGCCTGTAAGATATACAGCAAGTTTGCTGTGTTGTAGGGAACAATTTATAAAAATAAACTGTTTAAGAGGCGTGTTGTAAAGATGTTTAGAAGTCTGTATAACCCTCTTATCTCCATTGTACAGGAGGTGCTTAACACACTAATCTGCTTGGCCATTTTCTGCATTTACATTTTTCCTGCTTTTGTTTACATGTTCTCCATTCTGGAACACTGTGCTGACAAAACATATCCTATTATGCGTTAAAGGAGATGAGCCCTTTAATTCTCCAGCACTCCAGCGAGAGCAGAGAATACACATTTTCAGAGCAGTTAATACCAGACAAGTTGCAAAGGGTGAGTGCAGGTCATTTCAGAGAGGAGAAAGGGAGTGCTGTAGGAAGGAGCCTCCTCTTCCAGCCTCCCAGCAGCTTCCCACAGGCACTGGGATGAAGGCAGGGAGCCTCTGGCAAAGCCTGGGAAGTTATGGGGCAGCTGCTTGGTCAAAATGTCCAAAATCAGATCAAAAGAAATAAAAAAAATCCCCACTAGATAAATAACACTGCTGATGTTTTCCCCTCCCTGTGCTGCAAACAGAGTGAAATTCCACTTTCCCTGAACTAAGTTTTCCTCCATCTGCACCTTTCACTCTTTTGTTTCATTTTCTCCTCTGCTGATCTCCTCTTTGGGAGCAGAAGAACATGGAAATCGAAAACAACCTGAGAGATCTCAATCAAATTATCCTGTTGGACTCTGTAGTGTGTCCTGAAAAACAGTCAGAAGAAATCCTAATTATGGCCAGCTAACAACACTGAACACGACTCCGCGGCTTTCTGTGATGAACTCACTAAATGTCTTGATTAAATCTGAGGTCACAGAAGCCTCAAAAACAAATTAAATTCTCTAGAAAGTAGCTTGAACTCTTATAAATCCCCAGTGAGCCATCATCCTCATATTTAACTCTCTCAGGACTGGAAAAGAGATGGAAAGGGGAATATGGGGGAATTGATGTTTGTGAAACACTGAAGGAAAGACGTGTTATAAATGCCAGCATAGGCTTATTATTACTATTATTATTATTAGATGGAATTTATGATGAAAATAAGGACATAATTGCCCTGAAATCTTCTGAAGTGCTTCCACATTTTCCCCCATCATCTCACACTCTTTGTGCTCCCAAGAGTTTGCAGGAGAAGAGGTTGGAGCCAGGACTCAGGTCCTGAGGCTATTTCTGCCTTTTTGCACCATTTTCCATGTCTGCTTTTCCACGCCCCTTCCTTTGATGCAAGCATCTGAAATAGATGCAGTTTTACTGAGAAACACTTCCTTCTTCCATTTAATCCTGATTTTGTTTCATAAATGTCCTCTTGCTTTGAGAAGCCAACGGGGAAGTATTTTTATCTCATGAAAAACCAAACTTCACTCTGGACATGGTGTTGCTGTAATTGCCTTTTCATTTTGAGCCTTTCATACGTATCTTGACATGAGATTTTATTAATAGAAACATTAATTTTGCCATGTTGACTTGCAGGAACATTTCTGTTCTGAAAACTTAAATAAGAATATGTTCATGCACTCGAGGCTTTCTCTTTGCTAAAAAAAAAATACATCAGTACTGTACTCACATGCAGGCAATTATGCAACTGACACATAGTTCTTTGTGTATATTTGTTCTTTCCCAACTCTTTTTCTCCTTTAAAATCATTTATTTAAAATTAGCATTCCTATGCTCCTTTGGGGGGAAAAAAAAATCTACAAGCTACAACTTGTACTGAGTGAAATGCTTTTAATTTTGCAAACTTCATGCCTGAAAGAGACAACTTTAATGGAGCTGATCAGATCTTTTGTTTCTAAATTGATTGCCCCGATAGATTTATTGCTTTGATTTTTATTTCAATATTACATTGACGGATGGGGCAAACATTATTATCTTCTCCAAGGCACAGCCAACTAAATCAATACCACTAAAATATAGCCTGGGAGTGAAGATTCAATTAAAACAGTGGATACATGCAAACCTTTATTGACTGCCTTGTCACCACAGCCAGTGTCAGAAGAACTCCAAAACGGGGAAGGTTTTGGCTACGTCGTCATGTTCCGTCCCCTTGGCTCGACAACCTGGACCAAAGCAGTGGTGGCCTCGGTGGAATCCAGCAAATACATTTATAGGAATGAGAGTATCACGCCCCTTTCTCCTTTCGAGGTGAAAGTCGGTGTCTACAACAACGAAGGAGAAGGGACCCTGAGCTCCATTTCCATCGTCTACTCAGGAGAGGATGGTAACACAAGTTACTCTTAGTAGTAAGGGGTGTGTAGCAGCAAGAGGTCCCAGATATGATCAGGCACATCTCACAGGGGTATTAAGGACCCTGCTCAAACCTGCTCATTGAATATTTATAACAGACATGAGGCAGAAAATGGGAAACTGAAGTAAAAATAGCAAGGGGCGGATTTTCAGAATGGTTTTCGGTAGAGAGCCTGTTTCAACTAATTTGTCCCCAGAGTGCTCCTGCTGAGTGTGTTGGGAAAACTGGGAGACACTCAGAGGTGTAGCTCTCAGAGGGTCTGGTTCTTCAGACCACTCAGTGCAGCCAATCTCTGAAAATCTGCCCTAGAAGACAAGAAATGACCAATTTTGAAAAGAGGTTTTGCTGAAGTTTCACCATAAGCGGAGAGTAAAGCTCATGGTGACACCAGGGGCTCTTCCTGCTGCTCCCCCCAGCATCTCCTCCCCTTACATTGCCTCTGTGATCACACCCATGTCCCAGCAGCTGTGTTTTCCCATGTCCCAGAGCCGCAGATGGCCCCGGCGGGAGCTTCAGCGCTCAGCGTGTCGGCGGCGGCCGTGGAGGTGTCCTGGCTGCCCATCCCCTGGAACCGGCACACGGGCAGGGTGCTGGGCTACGAGGTGAGGGGCTGGGCTACGGGGTGAGGGGCTGGACTACGGGGTGAGGGGCCCTGACACCTTGGAGATGTCCCTTTCCTGTCCAGAATCCTGTTGGCCTTCTGGCTCCTCCTCCCAATCAACAAACTGTTGCTTCCAAGTCAAGAGTGTTGAGCTCTTCCCCTGACTCTCACTAACAACTTCCCACCTGAGATCACCAGGAGGATTTACAGCCCAGAACTGCAGCTCTGTCCCAGACCTTTTGTGCTCAGATTTGGGGACAGGCACACAGGGCACTGCTCACAGAACAGGGCAGGATAAATGTCCTCCAGCGCTACCCAGAGCTTGTGCTGTGGTGCACTGAAAGGCTTTTAACTTCTCCCTCCTCTTAAAATCATAAAATCATTTAGGTTGGAAAAGTCCTTTAAGACCATCAAGTCCAACCATTAACTCAAACATTTGAAGAGGGCAGTGGTGGAGTCCCCATCCCTGGAGGGATTTAAAGGCCGTGTGGATGTGGCACTTGGGGACGTGGGTTAGAGCTGGCCTTGGCAGTGCTGAGTTAATGGTTGGACTCGATGATTTTAAAAGATCTTTTCCAACCTAAAAGACTCTGTGATTTTATGTTTAAGCAATGTCAGGTATGATTCCTGGGTATTTTTACTTGCACAGTGAAGCAATTTATTTTTTTTTCTTCTTCTTCTTTCCTTTTTTTTTTTTTTTAAATTTGTAGATAAGAGGAAAACAAGTCAAAAATGCTTTCAATTCTGTCCTATCATTGCAATGTAGAAATGAAGCTAATAAGAGTCATGCACAGTCCACAAACCTCCCTAAATCAATTACACACTGAAAAAAAAACCCAGGTCTAAATAGGTGTCACTGAATCAAAACCAGAGCCTGGATACAAAATAATTAAAAACCTCTTAGATGATTGAGATAAATGTTCTTTTGTATCTCTTAAGGTTTTCTTTCATTATGTTCAACCATAAAACCAACAAAGCTTTTATCATTTCTCACCTTATCAAAGATTTCCTTCTGGACATCTGTAAATTTAAGGATTTCATTTAGTTCCATAACTGGGATTCAGTCTCTGAAATGTTATTGCTTCCCTATAAATATTGATGCCTGGGCTTACATCCTGCTAGATTTGAGTAACAAAAATCCTGTATTCCTCAAAATCTTCCTCGTCAGCATGTCTGCTTCCTAGCCAAGCCTCTAATTGCTGGAAAACAACGAATTGCCTGTTCTTTGTTCTCGCTTTTCAGGTTTTATATTGGACAGATGATCCCAAGGAAAGCACAGCTGGGAAGGTCAGAGTCAGTGGGAATGTGACAGCCAAAAACATCACGGGTCTGAGAGCTAACACGGTGTATTTTGCAACAGTCCGAGCCTACAACACTGCGGGGACAGGGCCCTCCAGCACCCCGGTGAATGTCACCACCAAAAAATCCCGTGAGTATTGGATTCGGTACGACAAGTGTCCCATATTCCCAACTGGGACAGGCTCATTCCAGCTCGCTGCCAAACGCTCCAACAGCAAAGAAAATGAAATCCTAAATTTCTTCATTAATCTGACAACAAAATCTGTGACTTAAGAAGTTTCCTCTTGTCCCAAATCAGTGCCCATGAGGAAGGATTCCTGTTTTCCTTGGAATAGCAGCCCCTTTGCTTTCAGGGGATTTCAGAGATGCAGAGTCAATAAAGGAAGGATGTTCCACAGGTCATACAAGAGATTCTGTGGTGAGGATGTGTTGGTTTGGGGGTTTTAAAGAAAACTGCTGAATGCACCAAATACAGAGGGGGTTTGAGACTTCTAAACTTTGCACTACAGAGGGCAGAATAAGGGATAAGTTGATATAAATGCAATTTAGTCATTATTTTTTTAAATTTAATACTAAAAGTAAAGCCCTCTGATATTTTGTTTTCCTTGGACTCTATTTTCCCAGTAAATTATTGATCAGCGCTTTAGCATAAAAGGGAAATATTTCTCTTGAGTTTCACCAGTTTTCCTCTTGTCTCTGTGCTGTTCCATGCCATTACTCCAAGCGCAAGATAGGAACAACTTGTAGAATGAGTTAATTGATTTTTAATTACAACAAAGCCAATATTAATGTAAATAAAATGATCAAAAATAAATCCAGTGAAGATATTTCTGAAGGGCTCAAACAGGACCCATCTCTGGAAGTGTCCACGGCTAGGTGGGACGGGGCTTGGAGAAACATGGGATGGTGGAAGGTGTCCCTGACCATGGCAGGGGGTTGAATGAAATGAAATTTAAGTGCTATTCCAACCCAAATCATTCTATCATTCTACGACTTTTCTCACAGTCCATTTTTTTAATGGAAAACAGATTCATCTCTGGGAATTTTTCCGTCTGTTCCTATGCGCATCTCTATGAAAGACAAATTAAAGACATGGCAGTCAAATGACAAAACACAGAAGGAATAAATTTGCTTGTGTTTTATATCGACTTCATCTTCTGTCAAATTCAGGGTTGTGCTAATGGCTCATTTAAAAATTAAAGTCAAAATAACCTTTTTAATATTTAAATATATAGATTAAAATTTCAAGCTCTTGTCTGTGGAAGATGCAAGCACTTGCAATATGAGAAGAGATAATATGTCAAGAGAATATAAACCATGTGCATCTGCAGCAGGAGATGGAGCTCCCAAGTAATAGCTCTGTCTTCCTGCTCAGCATCCAGGATTTCTGCAGCGTCCTGCTTATCCCATCATTGCAGGGACTCAGCAAAGCTGAGATGGTCCTTCTGCCAAAGGGGTGAAATTCTGATTGAAATGTGCGTCTCTAAGATCCATGTAAGGTTCTAAGGTGACATCCTGGTTTAAGTTAAAACTACTTAGGGAGGTGGAATTGATGTCCTCAAACCATGGACATGGCTCCATAAGGAGCTGTTCTCTTCTGCTTCTTTAATTATATGGCATGGATTTCAGGAGTTTGTTTTCTTCTTCCGTTTCCTCTTTGTTTCCTCTTCCTCTTCCTATTTCCCCTTCCTCTTCCTATTTCCCCCTTCCCGTTCCTCTTCCTTTTTCCTTTTTCCTTTTTCCCTTTTCCTTTTCCTTTTCCTTTTCCTTTTCCTTTTCCTTTTCCTTTTCCTCTCCCTTTTCCTTTTCCTTTTCCTTTTCCTCTTCCTCTCCTTCCCTTTCCTCTTCTTTTTCTCTTACAAATATATACATACACACATGGATTCTATCATTACAGATAGATATTAGAAATACTTGCATGGATAAACCTCAGCTCAGTGAAACAACAAAGCCAAGTGTTACCTAAACCATGACAATAACATCAGTACCTCAATAAAATTGAGCAGATATTTGGGATTTCTATTATTCTTGACAGCATTGATGACAAGAAATTAATTGAGGAAATAATCTGCCAGTCTTAGGTCTGGAACTGTTTGGTTTTGCTTGCAGATATTCCTGTGGATTTGGGAAAGTGCTGTTACCACTTATTCTAGTTTCTGGCTGAAAAAAACCCAGATAATTTTGTTTTACAAATCCACCTGTGGTGTTTTTTCAGCCCCAAGATCATGAATTAAGATGGCTTTAAGTTTCTATGTCAAAAAGCTTTGGACAAGGCAGTAATTCACCCATTTTTGAGTGATTTCAAACCTCTTCAGAGTGCACAGCCAATGAAGTATTTGACATCCTTTGCCTCTTGTGACTATTTTGTTATCCAATTCCTTATATAAAATATTTCCTGAAAGCAACAAAGAGCTTTCAAGCCATATTTAAATAAATTTGCAGTTTGATGTATGTGAGAGCAGATAAATGTCTTCATAATGAAATGAATCTTTTCCAACGCTGGCAGTGTGGCTGATGGAAGGACATCCCTGGATATTCACCTGGGAGCTCCACCAACACCTCATTCCCCACCAGAGGGATGGATTAAACTTCTCCAGAGTCATGAGGCAGATGGATCTGAAACAGCAGGGTCCATCAATTTATTTTATCTCAGTGGGAAATGAAAGAAATTGTCACCAAATCAACTGTTCCTTCCAAGGGACATCCATTAATCACCAGCATACAGGGGAGAAGAGAAGGATCCCAGAGTTAATTTAAAGTCACGGCTGGAGTGTGTTTCTCCAAATCTCTCCTATTTTTGCTTCTGTTCCAATCCTTCTTTCTTATGCCACCACCCAGCAGGGCCCGGGAGGACGTGCCATGGAACAGGAGAGAACGTGTTGGCCTAAATCCGAGCCCCAGTTCAAAGGCACAGTTCCACCCTCACATGTTCACATGGGATTCGATTCCAGTCACTTGCAGGCAAATTTTCAAAGTCCTCACACTTAGGCATAAAAAGCCTTAGAAAAAGCTGCTCTCAGCCTATTGTGCTGAGAGTTTCTAAAATCCTACAATGTTTCAGGGTGGATCACATGGAAACTTTCATGTGCAGCTCTTTGTAACCTGTCCTGGCTGATGGAAATCTTGGCTTCTGTAGTTCGCTCTCAGTTTGAGCTTCTTCTGAGATCCAGACAGCAAAACATCCTCTAGGACATGGAAATACAGAGAGGAACAACATTTTCCTTCCACAAAATCTCTCAAATATAACTTGAACTGTCAGACATTGTCAGGCTCTGCCTAATTTTGCAAATGAAGTCTCACAGTACGAGGTTCTGCGCTATGAATAGATCTTTATTCTGACTAATACCAGAGCAATGATGGACTGGAAAATGGTTTTTTTCCTCTTTTAGGTTTGAATCACCCAAGCATTTGCTTCTCTCATATCAGCAGCTCATTCAGCTACTCCATGAAAATTAATATTCAGTTGTATCTCGTTATTATCATCATCATCTCTTTTTTTTTTAAAAGCACCCAGTCAACCCCCGGCGAACATCGCCTGGAAGCTGACAAATTCCAAAATCTGCCTGAACTGGGAGCATGTGAAAACGATGGAGAATGAATCAGAGGTGTTGGGCTACAAAGTAAGTGATTTCTTTATCTCAGTAATCAGATATTTTGGTTATAAAAGAGGTACAAAGAGAGATTGAAGAAAGGCAGGTGTTCATTACCTGGCACACTGTGATTTTTCTGGATTTATTGGGATGGTTGGCTGATGTTTATACAAATATTCCTTCAGAGTAGGACCTCTTTATCCCAACACAGGGACTTTCTGTCCCCAGTCCTGGGTTTCTATTGTCCCCTTGTAATTTTACTTACCCAAAGTTTCTTGCTTTCATATCTCCAGGGAAGGAGTTTCACATAGATATAAGAAGTAGAGAACAGCTTTTTAAGCATTAAAGACAGTCGTAAATCACATCTAAACATTCTCACTCTCTGTCAATTCATAGATGTACCTTTAAAAAAGAGACCGGAAGATACTCACACAAAGATCTCTGTGAATGAACTGAAAAGCACTCCCATAAATCTACTTTTAAAGGAAATAGAAATTTATTTTAAAGTTTGGTCGCAGTGCAGGATTCTTTGATTATCCTCAGGTCCTAGGAAACCACCTGCTGTGGTGCCCACCCCAGAATCCTACAGAATTTATTCCCCTGTTTTAAATTGCTTTTAACACCCTGCAGGATGCTGACAGTGCACGGAAAACTTTGGGACACGACAGAAGAATCTCTCAACGCCCCCAAAAAATCCACTAAAACTTAAAACTTAATGAAACAACTCCTTTTTTCCAATCCCTTTCTGCTTAGATTCTGTACAGACAGAACAGGCACAGCAAAGCCCATATCCTGGAGACAAACAACACTTCAGCTGAACTCCTGGTCCCGTTCGAAGAAGATTATCTCATCGAGATAAGAACCGTCAGTGATGGTGGCGATGGCAGCAGCAGTGAGGAAATTAGGATTCCAAAAATATCGAGTAAGTGAGAGATTTTTTTTCCCCTCTGAATGCTGTTGCATAAGGAGAAATCTGTGCCTCTAAGCACAACAGATTCCCAGCCTTTCCCTTGCCACAGGTGTCCTCCCTCCTGGTGCTTTTTGGTGCTGGCTCCCAGAAATTTGTCCCTGATACTCTCACATTCATTAAGGGGAAAGTATTTTGTTCCACTCCTTGTTTTTAGTGCAGGGCTCCACTGCCCTGGCCTGCAGAGCTCGGGGAAGGACACAGGAATAGGATTTCCTATGGAAGTTCTCACACATAACGTGGCCCTAAATCTGCCCCGGAGCTGCTGCTGGAACAGAGATTTCAGCCCTGACCCGTGGTTGGGGTGGGGTGGCCCAGGGTGCAGCCTCTGCTCTCATAAATAACTTATTATTCATGGAAAAGGGAGCATTTTTACATCATAAATATAGTATTATATATATATTTTTAATAGTTTTGCAACAAAATAGTCAAAACCCTCTTAAAGGGAATATTCACAGGAAGGATGGGAAGCTGATCCAAAATCTTACTCCATGGAATGGCTCTTACAACTTAATAAACAAATAAATAGGAATAATACTTGTGGAGAGTGTTTCCTCTTGAAAAGAGAACAGAGATTGCTGTTAAGCTAAAATGCAAAGAAAAACTCATTTTTGACACAGATCTACCCCTGTCTGTTTATACTTTCACAGGTTTAAGCTCCGGAGCAGTAAAATTATCCCAAGGGATAAACCATGCACTGACATCTGGGATCCTGCTCTTGAGTTCTGTTCTTCTAAACCCTTTTCCTTGCTGGTTCAAGCAATACTCAGCTGTGGACTTTTAAAAATAAAAAGTGTAGATTTTATCTTAATTCTTCACCATAACCACCATTCCTGCTAAAGAACAACGCTGGGGAGGGGGAGGGAGGTAGAAGTGGTCCATCATTAAGAAAAAATTAGGTATCAATAGTCCACGAATTTTTAAAAACAGGCTTGGAAATGGATGGATAAATCAACATTCATTAATTAAATGGAGCGGTGCCAAACCTAATTTGGGATTGACACATGGGTGGTCTCAACTTTTTTCCGAGGAGTTGTTATTGGAACAGCAGTTTAATGAAATGTCAACCTGTGCTAAGCTGATGCCACAGAGGGAAGAAGAGATTTAAAACTCTTGTGATGTGGATATTATTTATCTCATGTTCTTCAATGTAACCTGTTAAAAAACCCCACTTTCAATTAAATAAAAGCCATTTGTTTACTTTTTACACTTGTCTGTATTAGAAGAGGTGTCATAAAATGCATTATTTGAAGTGTCTTGTGCTATTTTCTACAAAAGAGGGAAACTTAAATAAAAGGAGTCCTGTGGACCAACCCAAAGCCCAGTGAATTCCATAGAAAAAACTTTCACTGGCATCAGCAGGCCTTGAACCAGAGATGAAAAAGCAGCACCTTTTATACCATCAGATACTTCACATCTTCTCAAATCCATTTGAAAGGACTTTTCCATGCAAAGTCTGTTCTGATCAACAAATCTTCCAGAGAAGCTGAATATTTTAAGGGAGATGGAAATAAATCTGTCATTCAGCACGTTCAGTTGGTCTCTCCTGATTTTGTTAGTCTTTGGTGTAGCTTGAAAGTGTAGATTCATCTTTGGGTTGGGCGTGAAGGTAAATGAGAAGAACATTGATTTTCACCATCTTGAAACATAAATAAAAGCAGCTAATTAAGCCCTTCCATCTCCTGAGTCCCCAGAACAACAAATTAAACACCAGAGTTTGGCTTTCAAGTCAGGAGATGCAGCTCAACACTTGAAGCCACGCTCCTGCCAGCTCGAACTACAGCTGATAAAAGGTGGTTTTTGCCTGATGTCATTACTGGGAAATCTTTTCTTCCTTCTCCCTTTGCTCTGAAGTTTATTTTCTTTTCTCCGCTGTCAGATCCATGTTGTGTCGTCTTTGTAAACATTTATAACTACAAGATAACCAAATACCCCAAATGTTTTTAAAAAGAGGACTGTTGGAATGGGGGTGAGGATGTGTCAGCACATGAGTGAGTAAAAGCAGCTCATGTGTGCGTGAAAATCCTTCAAAGAACACATTCACCGTGTTCGTCATCCACGGGCATGGGAATGTGGATTCATAGAGGAAGCTCCAAAGCTGTGGTTCCTCCTCAAGGTCCTGTCTAAGCCAAACCTTGCTCTGATTCTCTGATTCCTCACAGAGCCCATGGGCTGGGCTGGCAGAAAATAAACTCCAAAGTGATAAAATCATTGCAAAGCCACATGGCAGAGAATGATGTCCAAGCAAACATCACCTCACAGAACCATGGAAAGCTTTGGGCTGGAAGGGACATTAAAGATCACTTACAGCTGGTGATGTCCAATAACCCCCACACTGAATTCAATAAAATATTTAGTAGAGGTCACTCCTATTTGGTTTTGGAAGAGCTTTTTGCATCACCCCTTCCCAGCAGACCTCTGGTCACTCCCAGACCTTCTTGTGTCCTTTTTATGGGTACTTTTTACTTCCCTTCATTAAACTGAATCTAAACTTCTTATGCTTCATAACATAAATGGAATTCTTTGCTAAGTTTACCCAAAACATCTTTTTATTCAAGCAAAAACAGATTTTCTGCAGAGCAGTTACAGCTCAATAGAAGGTCTGAGAGATGCTTAATTACAGGGAGGCTCTGGAAATAAAACGCCACTTTTAGAAGTCTGTCCTCTGGGATTTCTACAAAGTTCCTAATCACAGGAGTTATTAGGAAGAGGTTTAACACAGCTTTCGAAAGGGGAGAATGGTTTAGAAAGAAGTGAATGTGTTATTAAAAGTCCTGATAATACCTTAATCAAGTAAAAACATTTTTCTTTGCGGTGGAAGTAAACAATGAATCACTTATTCAGATTTCTTCTCATTTCTGTGCAGCACTGATGTTCTTTTCTCACTGTAGAAGATCCAAACCAGGCTCTTTAAACTCAGCATTTCTCCATTTTGTCCCTCCCATGGGATCAGCCCTTTTTAAAAAGGGGACAGCTGAGGAGTCCCAGGAATATCAGTGAATCTGTCCCCTTGCTGAATTCCCTTGGAGCTGGAGCTTCCAGGGTGAATATTCTGCCTCAGGAGCAGAACTAAGCAGCCTTAAGGAGAAAAACTTTAAATACAGCTCCTCCCATCCTCCCTAAATCACTGCAGAACTTGTGCAGGTTCTCCTCCTCAGCTCCCCAGTCCTTTTTTTGGTGTTTCACCAGGACAAATTGAGCCTGAGCTGCCCAAAGCACTGAAAGCCCAGCTGTTTTTATGTGAAAATGTTATTAAAGCAGCTGATACCAAAATGGAAAGAGTTCACATGGCTGGCAGCTTTCATTAGAAAGAAAAGAGAAAGGGTCAAAAAAGAGTTTTGTCACTCAGAGGTGCAGGAAAAACTTTGGAAATAGGAACAGCATAAATCCCCTAAACCAGAAGTTGAAATGAAAACAATAGAAAAACTCTGCAGTGCTCCTGATTCTTAACAGCCAAGAACCTGAATTAAAAACCTCATTTAAAGGTGCCCAGTAAAGAGAATTTCGGGCCCAGACTTAGGAGACTTTAGAGAAAATCACAGACCAGCCAAAGTTTTCAGATAGCTGGAAAAATAATACCTATTTTCTTTTGATAACCTAAGCAAAGTACCAAAACATTGGAAAGAGACTCGCAGTCAGGGATTTTCATTTTGAATTTAACACGTCAACAAAATATTTCTCCTTGAAAAAAGCAATTTTGAGCCTCTCCAAATGTTTCCGCTCACTCCGAGCACAATGCTTCTTTGTGATTTACGAGCATTTAAACTTTATTTAACATCTCCTCCCTTCTTTATAGGGCAATTTTTGAATAGGAATGCCAAGAAATGAAATAAAAGAGCCCATGTGTGTTATTGTACCAGCCCCTAAATCAACATTATCCCGGAGCGCAGAAACTCCCTGTTTTCTGGGGGTCGTTGGAACGCAGCCCTGCTGACGCCTTGACACCGAGCTCTAAATCACACTCACGAACAAATGTGTTGTAAATGTGCAAAAAAGATTTTATTAATATCTGCCTGTGCCTCAGTCGCAGAGAATTTCCCCCAGCGGTTTGCAGGGCCCGCGGGGAGGAGGGGATTAATCCGCTCACGGAGCTTTGGGGGCTCGCTGGGGTGTTGTGGGTGGTGTCAGGGGATCCTGGCTCCCTCTGTACCCCCCTCCATGGATTTTTTGTCTGCTCATGGAGCCCAAAAGTTGTCAGAACTTGAATAAACTTTTTTTTTTTTTTTGCTTTCCCTGCTCAAAAGATATCAGAGCTTGAATAAACCAATGTGTTTATTCCCCTCCAGCACTGATATTCCCAAGACACCATCCCCCAAAATTGCCCTGGACTTGCCCAAGGATTGCTGCATCTCAATGCTCCTAAAAATGAAGTTTCAAGTGCCTCTGTAGATGTAGTCACAATGTCATGGAAGCACAGAATCCTGGAACAGTTTGGCTTGGAAGGCACTTTAAGGCACTGGTCATTCAGTGCCACTCCATGCCCTGGGCAGGGACACCTTCCACTATCCCACGTTGCTCCAAGCCCCGTCCAACCCGGCCTTGGACACTTGCAGGGATGTGCTGGCCTTGGGATGGAGTGGATTGAGGGTGGGTGGCAGTCACAGAGGGCTGCTGAGCGATTCCCACAAGGATGATGAGCTCTCCCAGGTACAGGCAGCGCAGAACCCTCCTGTCCGCGCCTTATTCCTGCCAAGGAGTGGCCCAGCCTCCCTCCACTGAGCTATTTTCCATATCCTCCTTGTGCTCCTGACTGAATTTATGGAAGGGACAACACTTCCAGGATTGCTCCGAACTGAAAATGTAAAATAATGGCAAAAGATGCATTCAGAAATATCCACCTAAAAATTTAAATAGGGTTTCACAGACTTCACACAGAGTGCCTCTGGTCAAATCCAGAGTCTAGGTAAGGATTTGACATTTCTCTCACTCTGACCATTATCTAATCCCAAAACTGGGGGAGAGGGTGGGGAATCAGCACTATTAAAACAGCCTGTATAAAATCTTCCTTGGAAAAATCTACCATGAGGAAAAGGTCAGTGGGACATTTTGACAGCATGGTACAATGAGGGCCTCTAAATAGCTTCAATCACTCAGGCTTTCTTATTAGGGACTTCTTTCGTCAGTTCCTAGCACTTAATACTTGAAAACACGTCTGATGTAGCAATTAAAATGTCGTATTAATCATACTGGTGTGCACTGTTTCTTTACTTGGCCTATTTTATAGACACCAATATATTTCAGTACTGAAAACCAGCTACAAATGTTTGCCAACTTTATGGAATGAACTGGAATAATCCTGAAGTGCTAAGGGGTACCAGAAGAGAAGAAGTTTTTTTGTAAAGTGTGTTCAATAAGATCTGTGGAATTGTTGCACTTGAGTCTTCACCTCCTAACAATTGTTTGTCCCAGATCACCTTCACTGAAATGTCCAACACAAATTTTCCTCATTTATGCACCTGTTTGTCTCCTGGTGCTGGTTTCCAGCCACATCCTCAGCCACATCCCTCTGCTCCACCCACTCTGCTGCCCTGGGTCCCATCTCCTCAGGCATAATCCCATTTTTCCCTTATAAACCATCTGTAGGCTCTGCCAGTAGCCTTGCATTGGGTTTAGAAGTAAAATAAAAATTGAGATGCTTGAATGCAGGGTTTTATAAAAAACGGACGTGTCCGGAGAGGCCAAATCTTCTGTAGCTCTTGGGGCTGTAAAATAAGCAGGTGGCAGAGCAGCCTTCCCTTCTCTCTGCACCCCCTGCTGCTCTCAGAATCACAGAAATAAGAATCAGAGAAACCATTGAATGGTTTGGGTTGGAAGGGACCTTAAAATCATCCAGTGCCACCCCTGCCATGGGCAGGGACACCTCCCACTGTCCCAGGCTGCTCCAAGCCCTGTCCAGCCTGGCCTTGGACACTGCCAGGGATCCAGGGGCAGCCACAGCTGCTCTGGGCACCCTGTGCCAGGGCCTCCCCACCCTATTCACCCTGAAATCCCTTTTTCCTGGCAAATTTGAGCGAAGGGATCTTTTCTGGAGCTCTCACTGCAGTGGGAGCACTGCTACCATGATTTAATTACATTATTCTGCAGCCCTGCTATCCCAGAGATTTTAAAGAGAAACAGCACAAATCTTGCTCGGGTCCCAGTGCCCTCAGTAGATTTAAAGCCTGTGCAGTTTGAGTGGGTTTAGAATTTATTCGAAAGCCTTCTTACACCAGTACAATTTATCCACAGAGATCAGCAGTTTACATCGTATTGATTAATGCAGTTATTGATTTATTCCGCAATTGTACTGGCCAGGTTTATACAGCACTGGAAAGTGCTATTTTCCAGGAGTGATTGACTTCTTTCTTTATTGACTAAAATGAGCTGATAAAAATCATCCACTGGCTGAGCTAGAAATGCTTTTTTTCCGTATTCCTGCTTCCAGCAGAGAAAAGTAGGAGACAAACGCTGCTGCAGAGCAGAGAAAAGAAGTTCCAAGGCTTAACCCCTCTGGAATGACCCTGCCTGGGCTAAGTCCAGCCCCATCCCCAACCAGGTAAGAAATTGGAAGGCTGGGATGGTAAAAAGGCAGGCAGGCATTTGGATTTGGAGGAGGAGGATTAACCTGCTCTTCCTTCTTCTCACTTCGATGCCTGGATGGGTTTTACAGAGCTGCTCCTAAAGCTTCACCACTGTCCCCTTCCCCAGATACTGGGGCTTTCAGATGAGCTCCTAGGAAGGGCTCAAGGTGCCCCCCCAAAGGATGGAATTGCTTTTCCTGCTGTTTTAGGGAAGGTGCTCTGTGCAGCTGGAGCTTTCTGTAGCACCTCGTGGCTTTGCCGTGCCATGAAGTGGAGATAACAGCCACTGATCCTGCCTGTTCCAAGGTTTTCCCAGCTTGAGGGAAGAGCCTCGTGCTCCTGAAACCCTTGGCTGTTAATCCCATCAGCTCTGAGCTGCTCTCCTGGTGGAACTGCTCCGTCAGGCCAAGGAAATTCCACTTTTTAACAAGTACTGGGGTGCAAAGCTGCGTCCTCCCCACAGCCCTTCAAATATCCCAGCTCCCTGTCTAGAGGGTGAAACACTTTTGCTCTTATTTCATGTTATCTGTGCTGCTTTCAGTTTACAAGTCACTCTTGCTGTATTTAAATATATATTTATATATTCATGTGTATTTACATGTTTCTATATTTGTATTTAGTGAAATAAATAAAATAAAATTGATACAGATTGATAAGGAGCTGCTCTAGAAAGCATCCATGGAAACCCACACTGTTGCAGTTCAGAAATGCTCTCTAACAGAAAAGTTCTTCCAGGCCATTGAGTTTCACAAGGCCTTTAAAATTTCTCTTTAACTCTGACTCGTAAAATAAACCTTTGCTCCTATTTAATGTGCACACACCTCTCTCCCAATATCCAAGCATCACAATTATCTGGTAGAATGGAGAGCTGTGCTCTGTTGTTGTAATTTTGGCAAAAGATGAAGTTTACTCCAGTAAGCAATGGATTTAAGGCAGGGAATAGTCAGGGTTTATAGATTTACATTTCCACTGTTCTGCTCAGGAGGAATTTCTGTCCCCAGGGAATGAATGCACAGCTCTGGGCACCTGGGGCAACGTGTGGGGCACAACCCCCTCCAACACTGGCCCACACAGGGGAGCTGGGTGCGCTCAGCAAAAAGGAAATTCAGAATAAAATTATAAAACCAAAAATAAAAGTTAGCAAATAAGTGCTCTTTCATACATAAATATGAAATACAGATAGGTGCAAACTCACAAATGTGTGTATATATATCTGAGGAGCAGGAAATAGAGAGCTGTGAGATGAAAATAGCACCAGATTTCTGCTTTTCCCTCGCTGCCTGAGAAGGGGAATCACAGGAGTGCTCCTGCACTAGCAGGCAGGGTACAGCACAAACATTGCTGCCTAGGGCCCAGAATAATTTGTCCAATTCAGCTCTGGCACCACATTCCCAAGCAGGAGCTCCCAATCATCCCTCTGCATTAGGAGATGTGTGTTCCTTCCTCCAGCCCCTGCAAGATTTCCTCCATAAACCCACCCTGCCATAAATACAGCCCTGGCTCTCTCACTTATTGCTTGTTGGAGGAAATAAAATAACAACATGCCTTGCACTTTAAAACCTTGTTTATAAAACATCTTCATAAAGCCACTCAAAGGCACATCTGAAATAAAATCATGGCCGTTGCTCCCCATCATGCCAGCCCTACAAATTGATTATTTTTTTTTTTCAATTAAAGCCATCAACTACAGCAGGGCTGCTTTGTGGCACTTCACAACTTGAAGTAAAATAAGCCTGCCAGCATTCATTGATTCATGGGCACTCTGGGCTCTGCTGGCACCTGCCTGGGCATTCCATGAAATTAAAGAGCCCAGCCCAAATTACGGCACTGGGTTTTAATCGCTGCAATATCCGGTGGCTGACAAGGCTTTCAGCATCGTTCAAGGTGGGCAGGGTGCTGAGTGTGTATCCGTGGGCTTCTCCCAGCCAGGCGGGCACTGGCAGTGCCACCTCTGTTCTGAGAGTCTGGGTTTTTATGGCTTTGCTTTCGAGGTCTACGGACACTAAAACACCTTCAGATTTTCCTATTTTCCATGCAAGGCCTTCATTAAAGCAATGTGCTGGTAACCAAAGAGCTGCAGTGGTTTACAGAGACTCTCAGACAAAAATTTGAGTGCCTCCATGGTTTTAAAGAGCTGGCAAGATGGAGGTGCCCAAAAAATTTGGGGTTTAGTCCTTTGCAGCTTTCCTTTTTTGTTAGGTTTTTTTTTTGAGGGGGTGTTTTTTTTTTCTGGTTGGGAATAACCTAAAGATTGCTCATTTTTTATCCAAGAGTGTTTTCCCATTTTAATATTTACTTAATTATGGAATCCCAGAATGGTTTGGGTTGGAAGGGACCTGAAAATCATCCAGTGTCACCCCTGCCATGGGCAGGGACACCTCCCACTGTCCCAGGCTGCTCCAAGCCCTGTCCAGCCTGGCCTTGGGCACTGCCAGGGATCCAGGGGCAGCCACAGCTGCTCTGGGAATTCCATCCCAGTCCCTCTCCACCCTCACAGGGAACAATTCCTTCCCAAGATCCCATCTAACCCCGCCCTCTGTCAATTTAAAGCCATTGCCCCTTGTCCTATCACTGCCCTCTTTAATTTATTAATTAATTGCTGTTTTGAATAATATTTTGCATTTAGCTAACTCAAGACAGACTTTTTAAACAAAACATCATTTAAAAAAAAAGCAATGAATTTTTCTTTGGTTGGGCACTAAAACATGAGGGTTTTTTCTCCAGAAAACCAGATTTCCTTCTGTTTTTCCCTTGTAATACATCTGTTTTTGCAGAGAACGGGTGCTGCCAAATCCTTCGAACCAGATTTCCCCAGATCTGTGTTTTCCAGAGCTGTTTAAGACAAAAGAGGCACCAAAATGCTCTTGGTGTGATGCTGTGGTTGGGCTTTGTCCCTCAGGATTTTTGGGCTCTGGACTTGTCCCCTCAGGGTGGGAAAGATCCAGGAATAACCCCCCCAAAACACTCTTGTTCTGGGAGCCAAAATTTGACTGATTGCCCCAGCTGTTGTTTTCTTCCTCTACACAACAACTGTTGAATGGAAATAATTTGAAATTAGAGAAAGAAATTAGTTCGAAAAATACCCACAACTATCTGCTACATAATTTTTTAATTCTTTAAAGATTAATGGATGAGAAGGAGTGATTAATTCAAGCTCTGCTTTGCAGATGATCTCTCAGGCCTCACAGCCTTCGCGCACAGTCAATATTTTGCAAATGTTTTGATTAATAAATCTTTATATAGCCCACTGCAACTTTGTAGATTTAAATTGATGCTTGTACTCTGCATACTGATTTTCCCTGCATGGTTTCCTGACGCGAGCTCGTTAGTCCAAAGGAAAGAAAACAAAATAAACGCTGCTGAGCACAAAATATTTCGCTTTCACCACACGAGGTATAAACCCTTTGGAAGCTGCTGTGCCCTAGGCAGAAGAAGGTGCCACCACTGTACCAGGCAGCTGCCCCCACCTCCAGCCCAGTCTCCCCAACACCGTCCCTGGATTTTTTCTGGGATATCTGTTGCTCCCACAGCAAAAAAAAAAAAAAATGGAAGGAGGTTGTTGAAAGGTGGAGGTCGGGCTCTGCTCCCAGAGAACAGGGCCAGGACAAGGGGAAATGGCCTCAAGCTGCACCGGGGGAGGCTCAGGTTGGACAGCAGCAGGAATTTCCCCATAGAAAGGGTGCTCAGGCCTTGGAAGGGGCTGCCCAGGGAGGTTTGGAGTCCCCATCCCTGGAGGTGTCCAAGGAACACCTGGACGTGGCACTCAGTCCTCACGGTGGGGATTGGGCACAGGTTGGACTCAATGATCCTGGAGGGCTTCTCCAGCCTCGGTGATTCTGGGATTCTGGAATTCTCTTCACACTCTCAGGTTAAAGCAGCTCACCTTTAGTGCTGGAGCAGAAGTTTGTTCTTGCTTTGCTTTTTGCTTTGAGTTTTGTTTAATGCCACAAGCACGGAGTGATTCATGGGCTGGCTGGAAGGGCTTCCAAATAACCCTGGAGCACGAAGGGCCCGGTGGAGGAACCACGGGCTGAGCTCACCCTGCAGGGATCTGGGCTCCTGATCCCACCCCTCCACCAGGTCTACACAGGTCCAACCCCTCCCAGCCTCACCTGGACACTGTCAGAGCTACATTGAGATAAACCCCATGATTGCAGTAAAACTCATTAATAAACGTGATGTGAGCCAAGGGACAGTGAAAGTCTCCTGAGTTGCTCCTGTGAGGGAGAGAAACCAAGCACTAAATCCCTTTGGCAATGCCCTATCACTCACAGGAAATATCAAAGACAAAATGAATAAAATAAAACAGGAAATAAAAAGGTTTTTATTTGGTTTCTCATGCACAGCAGGACCACTGGAAGCCACTTGTTCTTCACATGTACTTCCCACAGCCCCTGATTCTCTTCACTTCCTTTCCTGATCACATTTGCAATCCCCTCATGCATTCCTCTGGTGCTTCTCACCTCTTGTCCTGGCACTTCTGCAAAATTCCTGCAGATCCATATAAACCCTCAGCCTATAATTCAGGGAATTTCTGGGACAGGGAAAGTGGGCGCTGTCACTGAGCTGCACAAGGGCTTTGTTTTGGACTCCTGCTCTTTCTAATTTTTCTCAGTAAAAGAAGAGTTTAGCAACTCCTTTTCTCTCTCCAGGCTGAACTTTGGAGTCACATCCAGCGACTTCTCCAAAGTTTTATCTTATCCTGACACCGGATTATGGAAATACAACAGGGACCTTAATTCTGCACTTAACACATCCCCAAAAGATTGAAGCACGCTCGGGCTACACTGATCCTGCCAAAGGAGCTGTTTTTTAAAAAGAATCCCCCATAAAAGCACTCAAGTGCCAGAGAGGATGCTCAGTATGATTTTTTTAACAATAATGGAGTAGATTAACGGGAAAAAATTTGGATCCCAGCATTATAACTCTTGCAGCAGATATTATCATTACGTGCATTCCACATTATCGCTAATTTTGTATTCAGCATGCCAGGACCATTAATTCAGACCCAGTCTGCAGCTGAATGAGGCAGATTGCTTAAGAAAATAAACGTCTCTATTACTTTTTATAGTGTTGAAATTAATTTACAGTTCCAGTTTGTGAGAACTAAAATTGAGAATTAAAACTATATTTGGTACCTGAGATTTCTCAGAGATTAGCATTCATGAGGCAGTAAAAATATTAACTACTTTAAATAATGCCTGCAATATTTCCAGGGTTATGAAGCATCTTCTCTTAGCTCATTTTAATTTATTTAGCATCCATCTCTCTAAGCATATTCACACCACTGGAAGATTAGAACGAGATCATTGCATTAAAAGAAATGCTATTTACAATGGTGTTTAGTATCTGTATTTCCAGGGCCTTTGGAAGGCATGAAAATAAAGATTTTGATGATGTCTTTAAGGGCTCTCCCGCTGCCTTTGTGCTGCAAGAAAAGTCAAAGTTGAGGAGAATTTCTGAAGCAAAGTGGCATCGAGACAGGAGTGGAGTAAATAAAAACTTTATGGGAAAAGGGGAGCTCGATAAAACACACAAAGAGACAATGTTAGCTCTGGATTTGTCTCTGAGAATCCAAAGTGTAGAGGAGAAAAATGGGGGAACCAGACTCTTCAAGCTAAGCCAGTGGACACCGTAAAATTATGGAATTGTGGCATTGTTTGTGTTGGAAGAGACCTTAAAATCATCCAGTGCCCCCCCTGCCATGGGCAGGGACACCTTCCACTGTCCCAGGCTGCTCCAAGCCCCGTCCAGCCTGGCCTTGGGCACTGCCAGGGATCCAGGGGCAGCCACAGCTTCTCTGGGCACCCTGTGCCAGGGCCTCCCCACCCTCCCAGGGAAGGATTCCTTCCCAATATCCCATCTGAACCTGCTCTGTCAGTGTGAAGCCATTCCCCCTTGCCCGGTCACTCCACACCCTTGTGAGCAATCTCTCCTCGTGTTTCCTGCAGCTCCTTCAGGCCCTGCAAGGCCACAGTGAGGTCACCCCAAAGCTTCTCCTCTCCAGGCTGAACAATCCCAATTCTCCCGGCCTTTCCTCATCGGAGAGGTGCTCCATCATGATTTTCTGGTTGTTGTTTCAGTCTCCTCCAAGAATTGACACCCATCTTTGGCTGTCAGGGCTGTGCTGCTCCTTCTCAGCCCCATCCAGCAAGCACTGCCCTGTCACTGAACGCACCCTGTTACTTTCATCCAGATGAAAGCATTAAAAAATCACAATTAGTACCCAAAACAGGCAATAATTTTGACATTTGGACATGTGGGCCTTTGCAAACCTTCAGTGTGAACCCAAGCCCTCAATGCTGCCTGTCAGAAATTCCCTCGGAATGAATGAAAGGCTGAGCTCCTTAAACAAGGGGTTGATCCAAGGAGCTGAAGCTTAAAGAAAACCATCAAATTTCATAAGAAAATTGGTTGAGTTGGCCACAGTGCCATCGTAGGATTAGGATCTCAGCCAATAACATCTGTTCTAATATGTCCCTTGTAGAAGAAAGAAAATAGGATTTAAATTTAAATGCATAGATTGAACAAGAGGCAAAGTGGCAGATTCAGAGCTAACAAGGTACAGTGCTTCCTGTGAGGCTTTGGTAAATTCTGGTTTGATTTGGATATTTAATTTTATGAAATATCATAATGTTATATTTATCATTTTAATGAAAATGAAGTTTTCATTTGATTTAACGAAATATCAGCTTAATTGTATCTGTCTGCGGAAAGCTCTGAGCAGCTGATCCAACCTTTTCCTGGATCCTTAAACTTTGAGTTTGATCTGAGAGGTGCAGCTGGAATAATTGGAAGGATATTTTGGGGAGAGAGCTGCTACAAAAATCTCCAAGCAATGTTAGGACCAGGTGTGATGGGAAATTGCTTTGCAGATCTCCTGCAATAACAATTTAAAAAGAGAAAATCATTGTTTGACCATTCTTCCATATAAACATCATTTCCTTTGGGTACCATTGGAGAAGAGATGATGTTCCCAAAGACTTCTTTGTTGCTCACATTAATAGTCATTTTTATTATTTCCAATTGGAGGGGTTTCTATTAGGGATTTTAGGCTGAAAGCATCTCAAGCTGAGATTTTAACAGCTGAGTTCAGACTCTGAAGCACAGAAATGGCACTGCCTCAAGTTTTCATTAAAAAAAGGAAAAAAAAAAAAAAGAAAAAAGAAAAGAAAATATATTGTTCTTAATTCTGAAGGCTAAACCCCAAATGCCTGAGTGTCATTTTACGAAAATCTCCCTTACATCAGGAGTGAGTCTCCAGCGTTCCACGGCGGTGCCTTTGCAATAATGGTTTCAAATGGAAACATTTATTTTTCCCTGGTTTTTAGTAGCTACGGGAGAAGCAGGGGGCTAATTACCAATGCTGAGCTGCAAGGGTCAGATGGAGAGGAAAAAATAAAACTAAATGTTTCTGAAAGTAGGTGAAGGATCCTGCTGTGGCAAATTTGGATGATGTAGCCTGGTGCTGTGGGTTTTTTACCCTGCAGTCTGTAAGTTATAGCAGAGTTGGTGTTTTTTGAGTTGGAACTGGCAAATGCATGTAAAGAGACCAAATCAGACCTGGGAAAAACAAGTTATTAAAAGACTGAAGGGTGATTTTCCCATTAAAAACAGCTCATATTCAAGTTTAAATACACATAACTTCAGCAGCAGAGGTCTCTTCACCACAGAAATCAGCAATTCAGCAGCACTGCGACACCTTCAGTGCTCTTCTTGCAGGTGGCTTTGCTTCTGCAAGAGGAGTATCCAAAATAGGTCGTTGAAAGAAGAAAAGACCAAGTCTAAAATTGTTTTCTTACTCAGTTATGCTTCCATGTCATCCTAAGATCCTGGCAGGGGAAACCACGTGGGGCTTCTCCCTGGGTTTTGAAGATGTCGCATCATTGTCTGCTAAAAAGGGCAAAATGAAAAAAAAAAAAGAAGCCCAAATTGATGGGTGAGTCAGAGAGAGCTATTGGCCCTGAAAAACAGAGGTATAAAATTGTTGAAAAGGAATGTGGGATGTTGGAGATGATTTGCGAGCCCAAGCCTGGCCTGGTCTGCCTGCCTGAGACCACTGCCAGTGGGAGATCTGACAGAAACTCCAAAAGTGCCTGATGAGGGTGGGTTCTCCCAGAGCCCAGAGAAGCAGTAGAAGACCAACAGAGCCATTGCAGGGCATCCAAAAGCTCGGTTATCCCCTCCCTGCTTCCTTTAGGAGAGCAACAGCAAGTGGCCTTTGGCTCCAAATCCCCTGGGAGCCTCTCCTCTGCCAGGCTGAGCTGACAGCACTGGCACAGCCCGTCAGACATGTGGGGATATTTGGTTTTGTCATCTTGCAGAAAGCTTTAGGACCCTTCCAGACTCCGAAGTGAGGGAGTTCAGCCCCTGCAGGAGCACCCTCCGTGCTCCCAACCAGGGATCTGCTCTTTTCCACGGATGTCGCAGCAAGATCCGTTTCATCAGACACCAGAAAGCCACGGGCAATTACTGAGCGGAGCACTGATGGCATAAATGAGATTAAACACCCACCCACACGTACCAAGCCAAAGCAAACAGAAAAGTGGAGGAAATCAGCCCTCAGGGCACACTGGAATACAGATGATTTTTTGTTCTTCCTTTCTGGAAAGCACTGAGTAAAAGGTCTCCTCCATTCTGATCAGCTCAGATGTAGCGTCTCACTACAGCCAGAGAAAGGCAGGCACTAAGAAGTTCTCAGAAGAAATAAAGAAGTTGAGAAAATCATTTTATTGCCTGACAGAAGGGGAGGCTGCCTTAATTTTGTTGTCACTGGGAGTCTAAATGTATAAGGACAGCTGCTGTGCTCAAGCAACAATGCAATCAGTTAATGCTTTCAGCAGGGAGACATTAGCTGCTTCTGCCTCCTGCCAGGCAGGGAGAAACAAAGTTTACCAAAAAAAAAAGGGAAAAAGGAAACTTTTAGACATTTTTTCCTATTTTTTCCCCTGCTTTTTGTGCAAAGGGAGAATGAGGCCCACAGCAGAACAGGGAGTGCTTTCCAAGAGCTTCCCCTTACCCCATTTTGGTGGTTGGTGTTCTGAATGTGCCTTTTCCATCACATTTTCTGCAGCAAAGCCACGTAATTCCAATTATTAAACAGCACACGAGAAGGAACAGAGAGAGGGTCACCAAAGCTACTTTCGTTATTGACCAAAAAAAGATCAAACAGCAGAATGTTGACTGAGATATAAAATGAAGCCCCAGAACCAGGAAGGGTTTGCTCTACATAGAGCCAGAATTGGCATCAACAAAATGAAGACATTTGCTATTTTTACATCCCCAATTTAAAGCGATGGTAAAGGAGAACAAACAAGGAACTAAAACTCCGTGTAAACTCAGCGACGCGTTTCTGCCTCGCAGCTGGAGTAAGGAAGGCTCCTGCTAAAGGAACAATCTACGCGTCCTACCTGTAAAAAGCTTTGTGGTGATAAAAAGGAGAATCAAAGGAGTCTTATCTTGGGGTAATGATGGGGTTTTAGGCAGTTCATGAAGAGCTGGAAAAGGGGGGAAAGGAAGGAAGGAGGGAAGGAAGGAGGGAAGGAAGGAGGGAAGGAAGGAAGGAAGGAAGGAAGGAAGGAAGGAAGGAAGGAAGGAAGGAAGGGGATGAAAGCCATTTCTGTCAGGCACAACCCTCAGTCCAATTCAAATAAGGGACAAAGAATCACAGATTTTTTTTAGGCTGGAGAAGACCCTTAAGGTCCATGAGTCCAGCTCAGCACTGCCAAGTCCATGGACAGGATTAAGAGGGAGGTTCCCTGGGATTTTGAGGACCTCAGTTCCATTTTCTGCAACAGAATTTTCTGTGCCCTTTCACAATCCAGTTAGAACTTGACTGAGAAACCCAAAGACCTCAGGTCCCTCCTAAACCCAGATCTCAGGAAAAAACCACTGAAAGGATCAGGTTTTATAGGCAAATCGAGCAGGTGGAATTTGGCTCTTTCAGTCAGCAAGCCTGAAACATGACGAGAACACTGAAATAAGAGAGGCAGAGACAATGTTGCCTTAAAGGAAACAGGAGAATGTGGATTTTGTAACTCTTGAATGCTCTCAGGCCATCCCCAGCTGAAATGAAAGAATTTACCTTAGGTAGCTGTAAGATCCAATCTTGATCTTATTCATAATTATTACATGTTGAAAGTTTAAATATTTCATATAGAAGAGATTCAAAGATTGCAAGAGAAACTGAATAATCTCCACAGACTTCAGAAAGCATAAAGGCCAAACCCAACCTGAAAGGAAAAGAACACTAAAACTCTGTTGTTAATTAAATCCCTTATTTATCACATTTGTCTTAATTTCAAATATTTATTGATAAAGGATTTAAATAAGAAATGACAGATTAATCCTTTCTTTGGGACCAGTGATTACTTGAAGGTGTACTGAAAGCAGCAGAGAGAATGCCAGGCAGGCTGGACAGAACGCACAGCTCAGTTCAGATATTAATCTGCAAAAGTGGATTATAAAAGTCAGAGTTAGACACTTTCACCAGGGTTTTATTCAGGCTGGGGAACAGCATGGACAAAGAATTCACTGATGTTGAATAGCTCAGAGAAACCACCAGGGAAGGAGATGGAAAACAAACCTCAGATCATTTGAAAAGATTAAACACTGCCATAAAGTAATTTAATTAGTTGTAAGTTTTGTTATTTTGGGGACATCTTCAGAGCTTTTATCCTTCTCTTGCTTTTCTCCCCGGCCCCCATGGAAAGGGCTCGGAGATGTGGCCGTGAGAGCACCAGGAAAGGCCCCACCACATCAGATAAAGCCACATACAGACTCATCTCTGAACTGTCTTGTTAATTAAAAGACAGAAATCAGATTCTGGTTGTGTTTTCAGGAAAAAAGAAAAAAAAAAAA
>VZTE01000186.1:2881600-3056826 GCA_013397775.1 Eulacestoma nigropectus
TTTTTTTTTTTTTTTTTTTTTTTTTTTTTGAATATGAAAGCTCATTTCTTAAAATTCTGAAAAAATGGAGTTAATCGGTTTGAGCTGTGTGCTGCTCTGGAAGGGGAGACCTGAGATGAATCACAGTAATTTGCATTTTCTTGATGAGTCAACACAATGTTTCTTCTCAGAGCCTCAAAAAGCCATGAATTGCCCTTCTCCTGCCCCTTTCTTGGGAGCACAGGATAAGTGAGGCTGGATGGGGCCTCAGGAGGTCTCAAGTCCAACCTCGTGCCCAGAGAAGCTCAGCCAAGAGCTCTGACAAGTTTACCCCCCACAGCATTTTTTTTTTCTCACAAAAAGCAGGAATTTCTTGCCCTTATTCCACATTATCCATAATGCAGGAGTCCCCTCATGTTTCCCAGCAGTCACTGGGCACAAACACTCCTGGGTCCAACAGATGACCACACAAAAATCCTGCTGAGACAAAGGTGTGGCGGTGGGGTGATCCCACGCTCACCTGCTGGGCAATCCCTCATCCAGGAGGTTCCTCTGAGGGAAAAACTCCAGGTGACCATTCCTAGGACAAACCAACTGCCCTGTCCTGTTGGCCAGAAGCTTTAGAATTCTAAATAAAATGGTTCATTGGGACTGGCTAAAATTTAAAACTTTAAGGTAAAACTTTGATCAAAATTTGCGTAGGAGTCCTAAGTTTGTAGTGCAGAACCAACGGATTTCCAGAAATGTCTCTTTCCCCTTTCTCAGCTGCTTTCTAGTCCCACAGAGCCACTCAGGGCTGTCATACCCTGAACAAATCCATAGTGAGAGCACTAATTGACTTCGGCTGATTAACAACTGACAAGTGCTCAGCGGTGCACTGAGCAGAGCCGGCGCTGGCTCCAAAATTGCAAATGCTCAAATCTACCAGAACTGTCACTAGCTGGAATTTTTCTCTGGCAGTTCCAATGCAGAGGTCAAAAAGGGAACCAGCACAGCAGCGTGAGGAACAGCTCAGTTTTGCTGCACAGATAAGATTTGGCCTCTGGGAACGCGTTTCCTGCGTGCCCACAGACAGATTTTCCTGCCAGCACATCTTAATTCCATAGCTGATCCCAGCCATACCACATGCACGTTGTTTCCTCTCAAGAGCTATCATGCATGGAATTATTTATTATTGTATGGAAGTGTTCTAATGAAATAATGGTTGTCTCAATGCCCTGAAGCTGTAGGGTCATTTAAATGCAAGTGTCAGATGAAAAGAAAAGCCACACGCTGCTTGTAAAACTGCAGGACTCGCTAGACTAACATTTCAGCCTTCTAAAGTAAGTAGAGTTGAGAAATGAATCCAATATAGAAAATTGGATGTTGAGAACAGCATAGTTGAGTATTTATGCAATGTCACCTACCCCTTAGAAATGTAGACAAGTGGAGCTGAATATTCGCTTTCTTATCCCGTTTCTGAGGATGGGTTTGACACCAAGTAGAGCAGAACTGCTGCAGCTCAGCAGCTCAGTGGGAAAACAAAGCTCGGGGGCATTTCTGTGCTGTACCAGCACTGCAGAAATAGAATCACAGAATCACAGGATCATTAGGGTTGGATAAGACCCCAAGATCATCAAATCCAAGATTTGGCCAATATTCCAATGCCCACTAAACCATAACTTGAAGTGCCGAGTTTTTCGAATACCCTCAGGGATGGTGACCCTGGCACAACCTGAGGCCAATTATTCTCATCCCACCCTTGTTCCCTGGGAGCAGAGCCTGAGCACACCTGGCAGAGCTCAACCCCACCCTCCTGTCAGGGAGTTGTGCAGAGCCAGAAGGTCCCTCTGAGCCTCCTTTTGTCCAGGCTGAGCCCCTTTCCCAGCTCCCTCAGCCGCTCCTGGTGCTCCAGACCCTTCCCCAGCTTCATTGCTCTTCTCTGGGCATCCATTTGGTTGGTGGACATCCACCAGTTTTAATTCAGGGAAAAAAAAATTGTTCCTAGGTGTAAGAAGTTGGAAAAATGCTGCTATAGGTTAAAAAAGGAGTTTCTAGCAACCAGCTCCTAAGTCAGGGTCAGTGCTGCAAGTGCCTGAAGGTGAAGGCCCTAAACACAGCCCAAAACCTTGGAAATATTACCGTGCCCATAGATTCCTTTTCCCTGCTCACCCCAAGCAGTGACTGCTAGGAACAAGCCATGATTTAGTGAAAAGAAAAGAAAAGAAAAAAAAAAAGAAAAGAAAAGAAAAGAAAAGAAAAGAAAAGAAAAGAAAAGAAAAGAAAAGAAAAGAAAAGAAAAGAAAAGAAAAGAAAAGAAAAGAAAACCTTTAAAAAATAATTTGCTGTTTCCATTGCATGAGCACAAACCCACCTGAAAATTCCTGGTGATCCCTCACCATCCCAGTTCCTTGGGATCCTGGCTGGTAACAACTCGCCAGCTTCGTTTCCATACAAAAGCAAACTGGGAACAGCAATCAGTGGTTCCCATTAATAAACAAACACACAAGACAAGATCAATTAGCCAAAATGATGTGACTCATTTGTCATTTACAGAGGAGCTCATCCACACAAGGACTGTGCTCCTCATGCGGGGATTTGGCCTTGTTCTGCTCACAGCTTTTGAAAAAAGACGTTTAAAATCAAAAACTCAACGACCTGTGCACCCACAGAGCCCTGACAGAAAGAATCAAGGGTTTGGCTGCTCGCTGGCTATGGGATGTATTTTCCTTGATCAGAAATAGCTGCATTACTCATCTCCACATTGTCCACATCCCTGAGAGAAATTCCAAATCATCGCTCAGCAACTCTCCTCTCTCCCATCTCTCCGGCACCTCCAGAGGAAGAAAAGCAATAAAATGAAAACCTTGAAGCGGTGGGTGAACCACAGCGAATATTCAGGGGCTTCACTAAAGTGCATCCCCAGCTTCAGGATCCATCACAGTTTGGTCTGATTAATCCATGGCAATCAGCAAAACCTCCCTTTGGATTTCCTTCCCGATACCTGCAAATCTGGGACTCGAGGTGCTGCAGCCAGCAGCATCCAAACAGATTTTGCCAAAAAATAAGGTTTAAATTTATATTAATGAAGCAGGAAAAGAGCAAGATCAGGAGCTGGTCAGGTGGGTGAACAAACTGAAATGAAAGAAATCCATTTGTTGGGATGTGGGGCAGCATGGGCACAGATTTGACCTTGGAATACTATCCTTGATGCCCTCCACATCCATGGAATAAAAAGTGAGGGGGAACCACAGGGTCACACCCATAGTATTTATGTTGGTTTGAATAGCAGTAGTAGTAGTAGTAGTAGTAGTAGTAGTAGTAGTATTTATTAGTATTACTATTATTCCCGAGGAATCAACCTGTTTTTTCAATCCTGCCAAGACATAGTTCCCAACCACATCCATTTTCACTTTCTCCCCTGTCTCCCAGGATTACAGGGAGAACAAAAATTTCATTTCCCAAAAGTCAGGATTTTGCACGCTGGAAAACCTGATACATCTTTCAGGAAATCTTTGTGAATGCCCTAAATCTTTAGAAAACATTAAATGCACAGGATCCTCCTGCCCACGGCTTCTTTCTGCTTTGGGCTGTGGCTCTGGGATGGCATTAAACCATGGAATCCCAGGATAGCTTGCACAGGAGCCTCGGAGTCTGGCAAACAATTCCCTCAGAGCTGAAAGCTTCAGTGCCATCAGCCCGAGGCTCCCTGCTGATGGAGAGAGCGGAATTGCAAACGCAGTGCGGGTCAAGGGAAGGGGAGTTCGCTCGGGGCCTCCTTGGATTCCTCCTTGGATTCCTCCAAAGTTTTCAGAGCAGCCAGAAGACAAAGGCACAAATTGCAAGGTCAAGCTTTAAGATGCATCTTGTGTGCTCCTCAATCAAAATTCCAGCCCAGAAGGCGCTGGGCAATGCTGTAGGAACGCGTTTGAAGGAACCCTTAGGGATTCCATCGCCTATTCCCTATTCCTGAACCGCCTGTGGCCATAGTCAGCAATCCTAAGGAATTTCAAGAGTCATGGACAGTCCCATGCTGTCCCATCCTAAGCAGGAGCGTTTAATCTGCCCAGCTGATCCCCCTTGGAAATCAAATTAAAGCCCTGTTAATGTGAAGGAGTTGAGGGAAAAATCTCCTCTTGGTGTTTACAGACTAAAGAGCAGAACTTAATTATAGACGACAGCCTGACCAAGGGCATTATGTAATGAGGGAAAGACATTTATAGAGCCCATCTTACAACTCCAACAGTAAGAACCTGATGATAGACAAAATTCAAAAGGCCAGAAAATGCTTTAGGAAGGTGGAAAAAACCAGTGAAAAATCAATACTCTGTTCCACTTCCTTAGTGCTCCCAAACAGCAGGGACAAGGTTCTCTCACTGCCACATCTGGAGCAGGATGACAGCAAACAAGGCAGGAACTTCACTTCAGGATCCACCCGGAATTACACAGCTACTAAAAAAAATCATTTTATCTCCTTAGCAACACTCGCCAACCACATGGAGCCGTTAATGGCATAATTGTTCAACCACCACAACCCACTTTGTTGGCTTTGAGATATCAAAGAAAGAACAGGAATCCTGCTAACAGCATCATCTAGCAGTGGATTAATTAAACAGAAATGCACAGAGAAAAACCCAGCTGAAACCACAGAGAATGCAGTTGGGGTATGGTGTTTGTTGTGATTATTCCCATTCCCCTTTTAGCTACTGATGTGTCTGGATTGGGATTCCAGGTACAAATACCTGTCAGAGAAATTCCTGACCTTATCTAACCGTGTTTTCACCTCTTCCCTGATAACACAGAGCTCTTTCCTACAGCCAAATTGTGAATTAAAGAAAAGTGATCAATCAGCAATTAGGGCAGGATTATTCGTTTTGGCAGTGGGTGACATGAAAATGTAAAAGAAAAACCCAAACCAGCTGTGGTAGAATGAAGATAATTAGGATATTATCCATGGTATTCATATCTTTGCATCCCATTAGACAATGAAATGGCTGGGTTTAGGTTTGGAAGAGCTCTGCTGGCTGCAGGAAGTGTTGGCTTTGTGATTAAGTCAACAGAAGTAGAAAGGAGTTCAATTTCTGGTCTTGTTAGAGGGTTCATTTGTGAGCCGGGGCTGATCTCTGCAGGCTGGACCCCATCAGCAGCTCCTGCCTCCCTGCTGCCACCAGGAGAAGCCCAGGGAATTATCCAAAAGAGCCTAATTTATAACTTTCATTTGGGATAAGCCAGCATGGTGATAAACCCCTTGAATCTGCCCACAAATCTGGGAGCTCCTACTGTCATTGGGGTTTTCCTGTAGGATCTGGACTCTGTTCTCACTTGTGGTGTTATGCAGATGCTTCATTCCACTTCCAGCTTCAGCTTCTCACTCTCTTGGATATTTGGTCTTTTAGGGAGGTGAGTTTTTCCAGGCCAGGCTTTGTTCCCATCTCTCCTGCACAAGAGCTCCAATATCCTTTATTCCATTATCCCAGCCCCTCCATGGCTGTAGTAACAGCACCGGGAATTCAAGGACCATCTGTCCAAGTGTAACTCATTCCCTGCCCACTCAGCGCCACAGTCTGTCAAGAACACCCAGCTCAGAAAGGGAAACCAGAAACTTCTACTATTAAAAGTGCTGGAATTAACTGGATCTCCTTGACAGAATTGGGTTGAGGAATGACTGCACTGGGAAGATCTGGAGGGGCAGGAATTTCTGCCAAGGCAGCAGTGACAGACACTCAGGGTGGTGGGGAGACAGGGAAGGCTCTTCCCTGGTGTTGGAACCCCATCCCAGCACCAGCAACCCTGGGGATGTGGGAAGAGAAGATTCCCCTGGTGAAGAACTGGGATGGTGAAAACTCCCTTTGCCCAATCCTTCCGTTTTCATGTTTCTCCATAGCACGAAAAAAAGAGAACGTTTGGTCTTCTGGGTGTAGATTGAAAATTGTCCGAGCATTCTTACTTTGGGGCTTCAATTCAAAAAAATAAAACATTAAAAAAGTTCTCTCCCCACAATATTTGAAGGGATAATAACTGTTAAGAGGAAAACAAAGCGAGGAAACAGGCAGATCCATCAACAGGGAGCCCAGATCAGAGCTCTGAGCCAGCTCATCTTTTCTATTTTTGAGAACAAATATTCAGGGCTTTCAATACTTTCTCTTATAATGGGTATTCTCTTCATGCTTTTTTGCCTTGCTAGGGACATCCAGCTTTCTTTCAGCTTTCATTTCCAATTTTATTAAAAAAATAATTTATTTTTCCATTTTCTGTTCAACAACGTCAACCAGGTTTTGCGGTTCTGCTCCCTTGCTCTCATAATACACCCAGCAGCAGGAATTCCAGAAGTGCCCAAGCCCCACTGGCAGCTCCCAGTGGTAATGTTTGATCTGTTTCAGGTGGACTGAAAACTCATTTGTAATCAAAAAACCAAGAGACACCTGGAATGGAAACTTATTCATTCTGAGCGCTTTGAAACAATCCTCCGGTGGCTTTGAATAGACTGGAAACAGAAGAATCTGAGACATCCAAAGCTGTTTTCCATTTCCTGTGAGCCACATGACAGGATTACCCTGGAAATCACATTTTCCTAGGAGAAATTCTGGTTGAATGCAGGCTCTGGTGCTCGGTGCCCACAGCTCCTTCACTGCTGCAGTGGTGGCAAAGGTCCCCCAGCTCACTCATCCCTTGCTCCCCCAAATTCCCAGAGGTTTCTGCTTCCACAGGGCTGGAATTTTGACCCAAACAATCATTGCACGTGGCTGTGTTGAACAGCTGGAAACAAAAAGCCCACATCGCATTTTAGGAATCACGGAAATGTTTGGGTTGGAAGGAACTTAAAATTCATTTATTTCCAACCCCCTACCATGGACAACTTCCACTATCCCAGGCTGGTCAGATCTCCATCCAACCTGACCTCAAAGAGACAGACTCAGTCTGAGTATTGAGAAATTTTGCTCTTTGACATTACCTAAACCTACCCACAGAAAAAACCCCTCATATCCTTGATATCTATGTCCTAATGACCGAGTTTAAGATGAGGTTTGGGTGGAATCTCACCAGGCAACACAAAACACCTGTGGGCAGCAGAGCATTTTTCTCAGGCTGAAGCATCAGAATTCCTGGTGCTTCCTCCTTCCCCCCCTCGCCTGGTTCCTCTCCCTTGCTGTAACTCAGGGCTGCGCTGTAAATTGGATCAGCGAATGATCCGAGTTAGAAAAAATACAACCCGAAGGTTTGTTGTGCTTTGAGTTCCTTAATCTGGATAATTCCATCTGTCCTGCTCCCAGCAAACTCCCAAACGCCGGGATCTGCACCCTGGGGGCTGCAGCAGGACGGGAGGCAGGGCAGGAGCCAACGGGAAAGGCTCAAAGCAGCTTTGCTGATGGCAGAAACGTTTGTGCAGCCTCCCCCTGCATTTTGAAGAGCCATTAAAGCCCCGTGATCAACGCAATTCTTAATTATTTGCACTCCAGTGCTTTATGCAGATAAACTCATCGGCACTTAAGACACTCCTGTCATCTTCTCGCTCGGAAATTGGGGATTTGTGACACTGAAGTTGTCTCTCACACTGTACCCAGCGACTTGTGAACAAGATTTAGCCTCCTCCTAAGGAAATCAGCTGCTGCTGGCCTTGGATGTCCCTGTGAGCTGGTTTTTGGCTGCTTCCAGGTGCTCAGTTCAGATACCCATGGGGAGCTTTGCTTTATTTCCATCTCTGGAAGTGTCTGAGGCCAGGTTGGATGGGGCTTGGAGCACCCTGGGATAGTGGAAGGTGTCCCTGCCCAGGGCAGGGAGTGGAACTGAGTGATCCTTAAGGTCTTTCTCAACCCAACCCACTCTAAGGTTCTCTGAATACATGCAGGAATGAAAAGGAATATTCCTTTAGCAGTCCACACTGTTTCATCAATAAAATAAACTCTAATGAAGGCTTCTGGAAAAAGAAAAAAATCCCCCCACGATGCTGCAGCCCCGTTTTCATCCATACGTATGGATTCCAACAGAGGTCATCCTTCCCCACAGAGGATTATCACACAGAGCCAGAGTTAATTAAACTATTTCTGTGGTCTTGCCGTCCACTGTGGAATCTCACGTTGTAGATGGTACTGCCCATTTTTCCACTTTAAATCAGCCCAAAATCATCCCTGAACTGAGCCTTTGGCCGGTCCTGGGAATTGCCACGTGGAAGTGGAGGGATGGAGCTGCTGAGGAAGCAGCTCACGGGGTAAAAATTGCTCTAAACCACATGAAAATGAGGTTTTTAGGCTTCATGCTGATAGTAGGGCCTGAAATCTCGCAAGAATTCTGCCTCCCCTTGATCATCAAGATCACTTTTTATGCCAATCCAGCCAAATAAAAGCTTTCCTGTTACCACACAGGAAGAGGCTGTCCAGGAATCATCACTTAAATTTTCTTTTCTACCTAACTGTATTTATCTTCAGGGTGATTCTCCAGTATTAACCTGTTGTGAGACACACTTGCTTCGTGTCAGGACAATTATTTGCAATTACAAATTTAAAAAAAATTAAAAAAGAAAAAAAAAAAAGCAAGACCCATCCTGTACTGTGCTTGCCTCTCTCATTTAACTTGTAATTGCTTTTATTGACAATTTCTTCTTCCTTCCCCGGGGTAGTGAGGTCATTAAGCAAATCTGCCTTTTTTCTGTACAAAATGATAATTTAACTGATTAAACCACTTGCATTGTCAATACACTTCCGTGAGAGATTCCCATCCCACGCGCCACACTGGGATTTTGTTTCCATCTGAAGACATTTCAGAGTGCTTGATGACAAATGGGACGCTATTGGCTTTTTCCCTGTCTCAGGTTTTGTATCCATCTCTTCAGAAAATTGCACCTGTTGTCATTAAAAATGCAGCACAGCTGTCAGTCATTTTCCTAAGCAGACGATGCCTTGTTGGGCTACCTGGAAACAGAGCCCAGACAGGAGTGAGGGAATAAAGGTGGGTGTTTATTTGAAAGGCCTTCAAAGGTGCACCCTGGGGAGCCAAAGGCCACATCCACGCTGGACCCCAAGATGGGCCCCAAGTCACGAGTTCTTCACACTTTGATAGGTTTGGTCCATTTGCAGATCAGCATCAATTCACCAATTCAAACTTGAGCTGATGATGGAATTTCTTCAATTTCTCCACCTCTCCAGAGGCCCTGGTTTGCACCTTTTGGGCCTGGGACAGCCTGAGTGTCCCTGAACAATGAGCTGGGAGAGGCTTTGTTGTGTCTGTCTGGCACAAGAGAGCAGCAGCCAACAGGCTCCAAGAAACTCCAGAGTCACACACCGGGCAGTGCAGGATTTGAAAATATAAAAGCCAGAACCTAAGGCATCACAGGTGTCATCAGTTTTACACTGTCACTTGCACATGACACGAACCCTGGCACGTCCAAGTGACAGGACAAAAGGAACCGGCCTCAAGTTGTGCCAGGGAAGGTTTAGATTGCATATTAGGGGAAAAAATCTTCATGTGAAGGGTTATTAAGAACTGAAAAATTTTGTTTCATTGTCTCAGGAATGGTTTCCACCCTGAAACAGGGGACAGAGACAGTTGGGGGGTCCTTGGGGTGGGTTGAAAACTCAGTTTCCTTCCCATTTTCTGCTTTACACCAGGCAGGAAAAGAGCAGAAAGCCTCTGATGGTCTTTTTAACTCGGGCTGGAAAAACAGAGAGTTTCCAAGCAATCCTGTTGTCACCTTGCGACAGCGAGCCCAGAATATTCTGAAGTTGCCTAAAGAGAAGCTGCTTCACACACGATTTTATCCTGCAGTCGCCATTCACTCATCCTGTGCTGGACTCACAACTGGGGAGCGAGCTAAGATTGAAGGAGTTTGGGGTAAATTGGAGAAAATCCATGACGTTCTGTGATAACTCCACGATATCCTTCACCCCGTCCCTGCCACCCCACCCCATTTCCCAGCACACCCATTATTTTTATGTCCCATTCAATTTGACCTTCAGCACCTGGAGCCTGGAACAGATATTTCAGAAACATCTGCTCAGAAACCTCTTTTATTCCTGCAGCTGGGAAGTTCTCCCCAGCTCCTCCACCTTTTTTAATCCCCAAATCTTTATTTCTGTAGTTCTTAAAAAATAGATTGTATGACTCAAATTTCTCTCTTTTTTTTTTCCTACTTCTATTTATATTCTTTTAAAAAAAAATAATAAAAAAAAAAAGAAATTACTTTTCCATTTTCACACAAAGTATTTAATGGAAGAGTGAAGTGAGCTCCTGTTCAGCTACTCCAGGAGTTCTGGCAAAGCTCTCAAACAAGAGGGAGGCTTATTAGATGCTAAATGAGTTTCATTTCAAGTCGAAAACATTTTCTGTCTTGTTGTTTTAATTCAAGTCATTAGCTATACCTGAGTCTAAATTAGCTACATTTGCCTGAACTTCTGAAGTATTTTTAAACACTCTTTCAAACTCCTTTTGCTTTATCTGAGTGTATCTCATGTCCCATTTGTAATGGCCTGCTGTATTCATTAGATACTGGGAGCCATCTGTCAGAAATTTGCCCAGAACAAATCCAGTGTGAGAAGAGAAGGAGGCAGGACTCTGACTTTCTCTGAGCTAACAGCTCAGGTCTTGGTGAAAGGCTTTGCATCAACTGCACTTGAGATTTTCACCCTGTTTTGAGAAGACAGCAATGATGGTTAATTAAAATAAGAAGACATTTCTTTAGTCTCCAAAGAATATTTGTAAATCACAGATGAAACTGGAAGTAATTTATCACTGATGCTCTATGAAATTCAGCTGTAGATCCATCTGGCCATGGTTCTTTAGGAGGCAATATTGCTTGCAGGGCACTTTTTATTGCTTATCTCTCCTGGGGGTTATCTAAGTATTGCCTCGATTATGCTGGCAGCTCTATTTCAGCCACAAAATAATAAATGGCTCTTATTTCTACTGTATGTAATTCAGAACGAGAGGAAAAAGAAAATCTTTATTCATTTGTCTCGTTTAACTTTTTGCATAGCACCTCTTCAGCTGGTTTTGCTGTCCTTTAGGTGGCTGTGGGAGATGTGGGCTCTGGGACATTCACCCGCCTTTTGTGCAGAGCCAAAATGAAATAACAGCAGACTGGAGCTCATTTAAGAAATGAACCAGACAAATTTGTGGTCTGATACAACCTTGAGCTGCATTTCTTCAGCTCAGAATTGAATGGAAGGATCGATTCTGGATATATTGATTTTAGCACATTGAAATACATTCAGGAATAGAGGTCATACTTAGTGTTGTCGATGAACACAAATAAATGACCCAGAAACATATGGGTTTGTATTTCTTTGACAGATAGATGCCTAATCAGAGGAGTTTGAAGTACAATTAGAGGTTGCACAGAGGTGGTAGCTTGGAAAAAAAAAAAAAGTTTGCAAATTTAATACTGCTTTGATGTCAAACAAGTCTGGATCACAGAATCCCAGAATGGCTCGGGTTGGAAGGGACCTTAAAGCCCATCCAGTGCCACCCCTGTCATGGGCAGGGACACCTTCCACTGTCCCAGGCTGCTCCAAGCCCCGTCCAGCCTGGCCTTGGACACTGCCAGGGATCCAGGGGCAGCCACAGCTTCTCTGGGCACCCTGTGCCAGGGCCTCCCCACCCTCCCAGGGAACAATTCCTTCCCAATATCCCATCTAAAGCTGCTCTCTTGCAGTTCAAAGCCATTCCCTGTTGTCCTAACATTACATTCCCCCAAAGAAGTCCTTCTCCAGCTCTCCTGTACTGAAACCAGTGAAGATTTGACCAGGAGGGCTCTGCCAGGAGCTGCAAGTGGCACTGTTTTACCCAATATTCTCTCCCTGCCTTTTCCTCCCATTCTGCCCAGACAAGCACTGTAGGAAATGTAAAAAAAGGAAGAAATTCACAGTAAAGGAGCATTTTTGATCCAAGACACCAGCAGAGAAACAGCTGAGGTGAGTGCTCAGGGAGATTTGGGTCGGGCCTGTCTCACACCCCAGTGAGAGCCTCTCTCAGTGTGACCCTGTGATGGCACCTGGCTCCAGGTGCCCTCTGCTCTGGGCTCCGTGATCCCAAGATGTGGTCCTGGTGTTCACCTGGACCTGTTTTCCATAGGAAACTTGCTCTGAAACGTAGCTCAGGTAAAGATTTTTCCCCTGCCTGCAGTTCAAGGGAAGGAATTGTTCCCAGAGGTCTGAGTGCTGTTTGCTGGTTTTCCTGCTTTTTGATGAGATGTATCTGACAACTCCTGTTGCCAGGGTTTCATCCCACTCTGAGCCAGACACCAGGGTTACTCACTGGGGCAGAAAACACATTTTCCAGAGCCAGCCTCTGACCCACTGCTGTCAATGAGATCTTCCAGTAAAAACCTCAGAAAAATCCAAGCCCTCAATTTCAAGGGAAGTGATTTGATTTTTAATTTCTAGCAATTTTCAAATATTACTAAACCAATCACTCACCTGCTTCCCTATCCCTCCCCAACAGAGGAGAACAAATCCCAGCCAAATCTGATTTTTTCAAGCATTAACGCAGTGTTGAAATACCAGAGCAAGCCCAGGAGGGAATATCAGGAGACCTGAGGTCAGATTTGCTCCCTCCCAGGCTGTTCACTTCCAGCTCAATGCAGGAGAATCAGATGAAAAACAGAGGTGTGATTCGTGTGTTCAACTCCAAACAAACACGGGGATGTGCTGGGATAATAAACTCCAGAGGCCAGGGGCCCGTGGCAGTGACAGGGATCCACGGCAGCTGAGCAGAGCGGTGGGGAAGAGCTCAGGAATGAGATCTGGGGGGAGTGGGGAAGCGCTGGGATTGCTGGTGGGAGTTCCCCCTCTCACCCTGGTGTGTTGCCTGCTGATAAAGTGCCATTCCTCAGGAAAAGTCACGGAACAGAGAATCAGAGGATGAGAGGAACTCACCTGGGACTCGGTCTCTCCTCTGGATGCACATGAGCTCACATATGCAGTAACTAATTTTACAAGGGGTGTTACACACTGGAGAAGCCTCAAGTAGCTCTTGGATTGCTGCAAATCAATTCTGAATGTGCTCCTTCGAATTCCAGAGACCGATTTGGGTTTGGTTATATTCCAGTCCTTTAATCTTTCAATATTCATTAATATTTTCATGAATAATTTTTTATACACCACTGAGACGTGGGTGCTCTTCCTTCATCTGTCTCGACTTCCATGCAAGCAAAGACATTTCCTATTTTTTAGTCATTTTCCTATATGGTCTGTCATAAAACAAAGGCGACCAATGTCACTCAGATGACCAGTTCCTCTCAGTAAATAGCAAATATTCAATAATTTCAGGAGTCTGCTGCCAACAGCTGTGTGCGAGGAGAGGTCTGGCCTGGTAATTAGCATCTTATTAACAACTATTAATAATAAATACACCTGCAGCAATCCTGAGCAGATCACAGAAATCAGAAGCAGAAAAATTACTCAGTTACTTCAATAATTTACTGCCAAAGATTCAATCCATGAGTTCAGCTCGCTGTTTATGATTTAGGTAAGAGGAGGGGCAAAAAAGATATTTGGGGTTCGAATGGATCTTGCAAATGGGTTGAAATACTATTTTATTAAAAGATTGCTGTGAATGTGAAAATACTGTAATGTTACCATAGCTTTAATGATTTCAAGTGATTTTCTCTTTGCAGTTGGAACCACTGATTTTTAATGTTAGGTGCCAGTTTCGAACTAAAAAAAACAACTGTTTTCCTATCCCCACCTGATACAGAAAAGAAAAATTGCAGTGTAAAACAGGAGGAATCGAATCCAGAAAAGCAGAAAGCAAATCAAAATAATCACAAATGTATTCTTTTTCAAAAATGAGATTTATTAGCCAATCTCTCGGTGTCATGAAGCTGGATGGAGAGCAGCAGGATTATTATGTTTTGCAGCACTATTCAGGAGAGCTGGAAATCTACAGCTGTGCAGAAATGGAAAAGCACACGCAGGAATAGCCACTTGAAATAATTCAGTGGGGTAGGGAAGGGCTTGATTGCGCGGGGGTTTCGTGTTATCAGCAGTTGTGGGAAGGGATTGGTTTTCCTGCAGAGAGAGCAGGGAAAGGCTTGGGCTGTGTGTTTGTTGTGATTTACAGATGTCCCTCCTCGTCTGTCCTGGCTGGTTTGGGTGAAAGCAGATGATGCCTTAGGTTCTGGATTTTATATTTTTAAATCCTGCACTGCCCGGTTTGGAACTCTGGAGTTTCTTGGAGCCTGTTGGCTGCTGCTCTCTTGTGCCAGACAGACACAACAAAGCCTCTCCCAGCTCGTTGTTCAAGGACACTCAGGCTGTCCCAGGCCCAAAAGGTGTAAACCAGGGCCTCTGGAGAGGGGGAGAAATGGAAGAAATTCCATCATCAGCTCAAGTTTGAATTGGTGAATTTATGCTGATCTGCAAATGGACCAAACCTATCAAAGTGTGAAGAACTCGTGACTCGGGGTCCATCTTGGGGTCCAGAATGGATGCGGCCTTTGGCTCCCCAGGGTGCACCTTTGAAGGCCTTTCAAATAAATATCCACCTTTATTCCCTCACTCCTGTCTGGGCTCTGTTTCCAGGTGACCAGACAAGGCATCCCAGAGACACCAAAGTGTCCATGGATTCCAGGGTCAGACGATGGATACGGACTCTGCTCTTCTGGTGGCACCTGTGGAATTCAGTCTGTTGCAACAGGAGTGTCAGATAACAGGGCTGTAATAAAGATTCAGCAAAGATATTTGGGGGGAAAAGTTTCTCCTGCCAACAGTGGGCATGGACAAGTGCTGAGAGATGTTATTGGGGCTCCTGGCAATCCCACTGAATTTGTTAATACAGTCTTGCTGTGATGGGAACAAATGAAAAATGCAAGTTCTATTAAGTTCTGCCCTAGAAAATGAAAAATTTGGCTAGGTAAGAGCCGGTGTACAGGCTTTAAAAAGGGAACAGGCAATAGAACAAGAGGAAACGGCCTCAAGCTGCACCAGGGGAAGATTAGGATGGATATCAGCAAAAAATTCTTCACCAAAAGTGTTGGAAAAGGTTTTCCAAGGAAGCGCTGGAGTCCCCAGCCCGGCGGGTATTTAAATGGATTAGTGTGGGCTTGGCAGTGCCGGGGGGAATGGTTGGGCTTAATGATCTTAAAGGTCTTTTCCAAGCTGAACGAGCCCGTGCTAATGTCGGTGCTGACGACCCTGCCCATCTCTAAACTCCCGGGGCTTTTGTGCTTCCTCCAAAACAATCTCAGTGTCCTGAGAGGTTTGGTTTGGATGCTTTAGGGACTGATTCCTCTCCTGTGAGCAGATTTCCCTGCCTGTAACAAAGGTGAAGGTAAAATTGTCTGATCAGAGAGATCTCCTACAGACAGATCCCATCCAGTCGGTGCCATATGAATGTGTTTGATCTCCTGGAGGAGAGTCTGGCAGCTGGAAGGGATGGGCCATCAAATCCAACTGCACTAGGGAGGCCCCGGGAGGGGCCAAAAAGCCACTGCTGGGATTTATCGGGATGTTGTGTAGGATGACAGGTCCTCAGGGCAGATTTCTGCCCAACCGAACATGGAAATGTGGGATTGCTCCAACACAACCCCCGCGGAGATCAGAGGGATCAGCCGGGCTCCGGGCAGAGCCACAGATGGATTAAAACTGGAATATTTCCCTTGATTAAAGACTTCCAAAAGGCATCCAGGAGAGAAATGCTGCCCAGCAGAACAAGGGGGGTGTGAAGCTGCCGATGGATGGTGGGAGGTGTTGGCCAGAGGAGCAGAGCTGCCAAAGGCAGCTTTCCCTCAGCTCAGCCCTTATTCCCCAGGGTGGAGCACAAGATGGATGGATGTAGGGATTTCTTGACAGAAACTCATCCAGAAATACCAGCCACTGTAACCTGGAGTAAAAAAAATAAGGGAAATAATTGTGCTTCGGGCTCCTTGCCAGGGCAGAGGCACCGGTGAGAATGTCCTTGCTGCCTTGGAGAAGGATGGGAATGGGAAGAATCTACCTCAAAATTCCAATTTTCTCAGTGGACTTAAATCATTCAGCCCTTGGAGCAAGGTAGAAAATCCCAGAGGAACTCCAAGCAGGTCTTTGGGAAGCAGTTTTCTTCCAGCCCTTGCCACGTGTGGCCCTTTTCTGCCTTCAGGGCCCCACAGTTGTGAGCAGTGTGATTTGCACACCTCTCACGGACATCCTTCATCTCATCCCAAGGAGTGTTCACGCAAAACCAGAGCATTAAATTGCAAATGGGAGATTTAATTAAAATGTTCCCCTTTCTAAGATCAATAATCGAGGTAAAATAGTTTCACTTTCCGTTGATATATCTGTTTTTCCCCTCATTTGAAACAAACTGTGAATTACTCTTTCTAACATATTGCTTGCAAAAATGCTCCAAAAGCAAATTAAACCTTCTGGCAGCCTTTGATTCATTTTACATATTACATAGAATAACTTAACAGACATATTAGAATACAGCACAAAATAACATAATTAGGCACGGTTTCATGTCTAGAGTTTGAAAGTGTGGAAGAAACTTTTCAAGCATTTAACTCGTTTAGTAAAACTCAAGTGCTACAGAGCAAATTGTGAGTGTTTTGATCTATATAGAGCTTGATTCCCAACTCTCAGCTCTCAGTAGAGCTCACTTTATAAAGTAACTTCTAGTTTATATTCTGTGTTAATGTCAAGAAACTAAATCAGAAATCTAGCAGCAATTATACATAATAAGGTGGAAACTTTGGAATAAAGTCTGTCAGATAATTTCAATCAAAATCTGTAACACTGGTACTATCTGAGCACTCTCCTCTCTGCACAGAGAACTTACAGCAGTCTTGCAATTTATTTATTTAAATTTTAATAATATTGGATCTCATGAGAGATTCTTAAATCTCAGAATTAGTACACGACCTTCAATTTAATTTTGTGGTTGTGAGTCTTAATAGGAATGTTTTAATTTCTGTGAGATTGTGCAAGTCCAGAGGTGGCCTGGAACCCCTCTGGCACTTCATTCCCCTAAATAAGATCCTGGCTTTAGGAAAGTTCATAGTGAAACTCTGTCAATTTATCTATATACAAAGATTCCATCTACAAGAATTCTACTGAGAATTTTTCAATATTTGGGGCATTTCATCATGAAAAATAAGTATCACATGCTTAATGAATGAGAGTATTTCTCACTCTGAGAGCAGAGAAAAGAGCTGGGAATAATGTTTCTCATACAGGACTGTCTCAGTCAGTGCTCCCGCAGTGATTCCTCTCTCTGTTTGCCTTTGAGAAGCGTGAAGGGAGGGTTTGGGTGTCTCCAAGACAGGAGAAAGTGTTTATTCTCCTCTGAAAAGTGAATACACCAAGTGAGGAGTGTTTGGGCTTCACAGTGTTTGAATTGGGCCTGGAATGACAGGACAAGGGAGAATGGCCTTAAACTGGCAGAGGGCAGGGATAGATGGGATATTGGGAAGGAATTCCTCGCTGTGAGGGTGGGGAGGCCCTGCACAGGGTGCCCAGAGAAGCTGTGGCTGCCCCTGGATCCCTGGCAGTGCCCAAGGCCAGGCTGGACGGGGTTTGGAGCAGCCTGGGACAGTGGAAGGAAGTGGGGAAGTGTCTCTGCCCATGGCAGGGGTGGCACTGGATGATTTTTAGGTTCCTTTCCATCCCAAACCCTTTTGTGTTCTATGATTCCATTCATTCAAGACCTGCAGCTCAGTTGTACCCTCGGCCATAGGATGTGAGTTCAGTTTACACCTTGGGGCTCATCATTCTTCTTGTGCTTTGCAGACCTGTGCTCTTCTCCTGAGTCATTCACTGACCAAATCACATTTTTCCAGAGGCAGGAGCCACTCTGAGCTGCTGAAGTGATCCAAAAGTCATTACAAAGATCCATAATCACGTTTCCCTTCACTACAGAGTGGATGCAGTTTGCTTCTCTTCTCTAGAACTCTGATGCGTGGAAAAAAAGAGACAAGCAAGGTGAAGAGAACAACAATCAGCCACGGCAAGTCTCCACGTTGTTACTTCAATGATGCACAATCTGTTTGCTATCTGAGCACCGTAAACAGACTAATATTTCCCAAAGTATGGGATAAATCAGCCATTTAGAAGCAGCGAAGAGAAAATGATGAAGCTCCGAGTGAGTTGTGAAGCAGTGAATAAGGATGCATTACACCACGGGAAACCATCAATATTTGTTTATTATGTCAGTGTGAGGAATAAATCTGTGGGCTAATTTGTATTCTCTTCAGTTAATTCCATGGTTCCAGGCCGAGTTTTTGTGTTTCTTTTGAGCCTGCACAGCTGGATGGTGCAATCAGGTATTCCTGGATGGTGCTCTCAGGTATTCCTGGATGGTGCAATCAGGCATTCCAGGATGGTGCTCTCAGGCATTCCCGAGCCATGGGCTCCTGGGGACAGGAGCCTTGCATCACTCCAACCCAGGCACTATAAAAGGGCCCTTCTCGGGGTGTCACTGCCACCTCTTGGCACCTCTTTGTCTCCCTAAGTAGGGGATTTATCTGATAACGTCAAGATTCTGGGCGTTATCACCGAATCCCAGAATGGGTTGGGTTGGAACAGACCTTAATGCTCATCTCATTCCAACCCCCTCCCATGGGCCAACCTCCTCAGGAAATTAGTTAAGCTGCCCTTAACAAATTGGCTCAATCAGTGTCTAATTGCCCTCATTCGAGCTGCCTCCTTTCACGAGCTGCTGTTTTGGCTCATGATGAATGTTTTTAAGACTTGATTGGAGCTACATGAGCTTATTCCCACTGATCCTAGATGGAGATGTTGGAGGTGTAGTCACTCAGCACCACTTAAACCGAGTTTTGCAGGGCAATCACTCTGCCACTGAGCAGTTGATGCTCTTTGGTCCTTTTATTTTTCCCTCTGCATCTATTTTTTTTCTTTTCTTGGTCAGATTTCCAGTTCCATTTTTGAGCTCCTGAGCTGATTTGCATAAAAGCTGTTGGCTCCCATTCCGATGGCTGTTGGAAGTCAAAATCTGGATGGCTGAGTCCTTGTAAAGAGAAAAGGTAGAATTTTGGAGTTTTCAAGGTTTATAGCTCTGAAGAGCTGAAGAGGAAAAGTTCTTACAGGTTTTCATGCAACCAACATGAGATCAGAGCTAATTTTTCTTTGGGAGAAATGACCATTTTATGAAAACTGGGTGAGGAATCAGAGACAGCTCATTTAGTTTTCCGCTTCTCTCAAATTCTTCTGCCAACAAATGTTATCTGAATTGTTTGTTCATGAGAGGTTTTTATAAAGGTCTTTTCAAAACACTCATTTCAATATCCCGTTGTAAAGGGCTGCAAAGGTTAGGAGGGTTTGCTTTGAATCCCACCATCATTTCTTCATTAATCATCCAATTTTTGCCATTTAATAAATGTCTATATGCAGGGAAAAAAAAAAAAAAAGATGGTTCGGTTCTAATCAAATTGGACTAAAGGTATTTCAGGAAAGCAAAGAAAGTAAACACTGGTGTGACATGAAATAAACATGGAAGCAAAACTGATCTACATCAAATATCTTACAGGAATCTTTGGAATAAATGGGAAAAACAGGAAATAAAATGTTTTCATTGTATTAGTCATTCATTAAATTGCAAATTTCTTAGTTAGTGACATTCAGCTGTGGCTGAAGGCTTTCAATTCGTATCTGAAATCCTTTGAGCTCCAAGCTGCAAAATGTTCCTGTTTCAATCCACGTGCAGGTAATTAAGTAGAGTGGAGAAAAGTGAAGAATTATGAGCAAATTTAATTAATTAATGGATAGGTGATTTTACACCTCAAGGAGATAATTCAGGATGAAGATACTCCCTTCAAACAAATATTGATGGACTTTTGATAAAGCTTTAGTTTAAACTATAAATGATGCCCATTTCTGACAAGGCAGCAAACAAGAAATGCTTCAAGGTGGAGCTGCCTCCAAGGAAGCCTTTAAATACAAAGAGCCAACCCCAATGAACAATTTGCAACAAATAATGTGTTATTTAGTGCTTTTTTTTTCTTTGTGACCCATGTGGCAAAGAACTTGGTTTTCCAATTGTTTTGTTAGTTGCAACTGTTTAATTAATGGATCTTACAAAGAAACAACACCCACATAGTCTCCATGCTGTAAATGATTCAGTGCAGATAATTTTTGCCTAATTTTCACAATTCACCGTTTGAACTTACTGATAATTCTGTCTTAATTTCATAGTTTTTCTGTCTCCCTTGAAGAAGAATGTTTTAAAGCAATGAAATTTTGTTTCTCAATGAAAAGGGTTGGGGGATTTGTTTGTCATTAATACTTGCACATTGTAAAATCAAACCCGTTAGGAGTTCAATACTTTTAAATCTAAATTCACCCTCTAAAGACCTCTTGGTCTCTTTGAAAACATCTTCCAACAAGTCTGCATTCTACAATAATTTTGTTTTGGTGGCAAATGCCAAATTTAGCCCTTCACACCTTCCACTCTCCCAGGCTTCTCCAAGCCCCATCCAGCCTGGCCTTGGGCACTGCCAGGGATCCAGGGGCAGCCACAGCTTCTCTGGGCACCCTGTGCCAGGGCCTGCCCACCCTCACAGGGAGGAATTTCTTTTCTAAATCTCTCCTCTTTTAGTTTAAAGCACTTTCCCCTTCTCCTGTCACCATCTGCATGAGTAATAAGTTGCTTTTCCTCTTCTTCAGGATCTAAAGTCAAGTTTCTGAGCCTGTTTTGTTGAGTGTTTCCCAAAACCACAGCCAGTGTTCCCAGCTCCTGGTTCCCGTGTTGCTTTTGCACAGAGTAACTCAGATTTGAAACAACCCAAAAAATTCTTTCCGAACTGTTTGGAAATCCTTCATTTCAGAAAAGCTGAGTAAAATGCAGTACCTGGGGACATCCATCTTTTCCCAGGGTTCAGCAGAGCTGGAGAGAGGCTTCCAGTGACCTCTGCACCGCCGACACAGCCCGGCAAGGTGTGGAGCATCCACACTTGGCACAGAAAGCTGCCGACAGCTCCTCTCATCCTCTGGCATTCCACGCTCCAAACAAAGACCTGCCAAGGATGCTTCCTTCAATATTGCCTGGAGACCCCAAGGAGCAGTGCAAGAACCACTCCCCGGGTTTCTTGGCCACCAGTTTTTGATTTCCAGCTCAGCAGGGAGGAGCAGCGCTGTCACAAGGATTGCACACCCTTCAAGGAGATTTAGGTGTCCTGAACTGAGCTCGTTTGGATGCCTGGGCTGGACAAAGAACATGAGCAGGCTCCTCCACTCCTCTCATTTCCATATTGCACCGAGGCCCTGCATTGAGTCACAACACTTAAAATGACAAAGACCTCTTCATCTTAATTGCATTTCTCCATGAAAAAAAAAACCAAAAACAAAAACACAAAAATCCCCTCCCACATTCAACCCTTCAGAGCTCAGAATGCCCTTGACCTCTAGATGCCTTTCCAAATAAAATCATTTCAAATTTCATTACTTGTTTGCAGATAATCAAGTGCATTATGTGTTCATTGGCTCGTTTAAACCTCTGCGCATTCCATGGAGTCATTTTAATGTCAGTTGATTTAGCAGCAGTTAAATCTCACATAAAAGGAGGGAGACAAGGACATCTCTGTTTGCTCTACCTGCACGCGTACAGCACCTATAGAGGAGTTAAACAATAACTGAGAATTACATCTGAACAGACAAAAGCAAATTCTCAAGGTCTTCTACTTGTGGAAATCTCAAAAGGAATTACTAAGAAATATAAACCAGAAGATAACAAGGAGTAAACAATGAAACACAAGAAAAATAACAAAGTGGGAAGAGGGAACTGCCATCCTAGCACAGCCTGGAAGGAGGGATTAAAGCATGGACAAGACAGTGGGAGACTTTTATCAAATGTCCTTCAGTGACAGACAGGTCTGTTGAGTACAAAACCTTGTGTACACTACAAGAAAATAAATCAATTCCAAATTCAATCAGTTTGAATGGAAATACTCAAATGACACTGTCTCACAATCTATTAATCAGGTTCCACAGTTAGCAAAGGGTGAGGAAAAATGGCTAAAAGTACTCTTGGTCCTCTCTTTCCTCTGAGACATATTAATGTAATCCTTTTAGGATGGATGGGATGCAAAGAACTAAAAAGTGCTCCCTCTTCTACAAGTGCAGGGAAGTCCATGGTAATGGATCAGAGACGAGTTCTCTATGGACAGTAGATGGACCAGGATATTCCCAATTAAAAATGAAATGGAATTTAACAGAGGTCTGCAGACCCCTCAAGCCCTTCAGAGAAACATTTGGTACCATGGGCATTGATTGGAAACCTGTCTGTAAACTTCTATTTGGGAAAATAAAAACTCCGTTAGGAGTAATCCGTTATCTTGGGTTTTTCTCAATCTACATCTTCAGGAAAACTTCCCTGGCAATGTTTTGAAGGGAAATTAACATTGTTTGCAAAAGAAACTTGTATGAAACTTTGGCAAAACATTATTTCATCTTTATCTGATTTAATTGATGTCATCAAGACATAGACTCCACACTTTGAGACTTTTTGGGAAAATCAATGTGATTTGGCAGCCACTAAAATCAAATGTAAATTTCTTTTGTGTTTGTGATGGACAAAAAGCACTGCAGAGTCTCATCCAGGCATTTATTCATGGGAATAGAGGTCCTGGTTCACAGCCAGAGACACCCAAGCTGGAAAACGAGGTCATTGGGTTTGTAGCCTCTGGAGCAGAGACCCAGCATAGAATCCTGCTGAGCCCAATCTGATATGGATCCAAGGATTTCTCCAGGGATTCACTCCCTGAGCCCAATCTGATTCCTGCCTGCAAGCAAACCTCTCATAAAGGGAGATTTGGAAGGAAGGTGAGCAAATATCAAAAAACTGTGTGCAGCAGTCCCATAACCTTTCAACATCGATCTTTGAGGGTTACATGAGACACAGGAGAAGGCTCCAAGGTAAAATTCGCTCTTAAAAGGACATTTGAAAAGAACCTATTGATGAGTTAATTAGGCCATTCTCTTCCATCTGGTAGAGAAAGTGTATGCCTGCAGTCTACCTCACCAGGCAAGATACTGTTCTACCTTCAGTCCACTTAAATTAATACCAGCAAATCATTCCTTCCTTTTCTGAGTGGGCATAGAAGCTCATCCTGAGTGTGATAATCAGACAAACTGTGAACAAAGCACTGGAGTTTGATGAGCAGTGAAGGTAGAGTTTAGAAAAATTACAAGCAATATATTTGTAAGGGAATCACCAGTGAGAGAAGTGGGTTTATTGTTTCTCTTTAAGCAGGGACAATATTTTTTTAAAAAATTGGAAACACAAACATTTTTTTCCACACGCTTCAACACTGTGCTCATCCAAAGCTTTATTGGTAGCGGGCAGCTTTTATCCGATCCCACATGGAAATCACTCTTGAGGAGCAGTGAGCCACAGTATTTCATCAAGAACCCCTGGACCTAAAAATCTGCAAAGCTCTTGTGTGCTCCTATCTATTTTTATGTATTTTTTTAAATATGTCTTCAAGTGCTGCTCTGTAACCATTGGGCCCTCACACTGAGATGCCTTTTCAGCAGCAACCGTAAAGAAAAACTAACATGGGCACGACATATTTGCCTGAATAAATATAATTATGTTTCCTTGTGGTTGCTTGATGTGGTGACTATTACAATTTGCCACTTAGCTGGAGAGCTTGCTTTAAAACCAAAGAATAAAGGCTTGTTTGCCTTGAACTGATGCTCGATTCTGTCTGAATGCATCCGTTCTCTTCCCATCTTTGTGCAACAAACGCCTTTCTCCTCTCCGTAATAACAGCTACAATTACGTGGATTTTAGTCTCATGATAAACTTGTACAGAGGTGATAACAGCTGCACTGAGGGAGTGAAGCAGCTTTTTCTGTCACTGGAAGCATTTTCTCCCGGGGTGGTTTCTCTCCTGAGGTTGGTGTTTGGAGTTTGGTGGCAGCAGATCCCTCCGTGTTCACATGCACACAATGAAGTATTTCTTACCCATGCACAGGTAACCATTTTTCTAAACATTAACTGTATCTCCAAGCTCTCTGAAGGTCAAATTTTAGTGCCATTGGGCTGGGGGACTTGAGTTTTGTTTTATTTTATGTAATTCACCAGGACAGGAAGATGAGAAAATGGACAGAATAATCTTTGGGGCTCCAGCTGCAAACTCTTTTTGATTGGTATATATTGAAAGCAGCTCCAAAATACATTTTGCTTTTAATCAATTTTTGTCCATCTTATTTCAACCTCACTGAGTCCTAAACCTGTCTCACTTTCTTTTGCTTTCTGTACTTTGTTCACGGCAGAAACATTGTGAAGTCTCACTTGGAGTAGGTCATGTTGCACAGAGACAAATATCTTGTCTTCCCTGTAGTGAAGCTGAGAATATCTTAAGCTTTTTTATTTTTCATGAAACAGAAGTTCAAAAGTTCATCTTGCATAGGCTTCAGCTATGGTGAGGAAGAAAGGGAAAAGTCCTCGAGAGATAAGTGGTGTAACAATGAGAAACTCAAAGTCAGCTTCATCTAGGGGATGGTTCTTTTTAATTGGGCCACGATTAAAGCTTTGCTCCTCTCTGTCTTTGGAGGTGGGGCTGTGCCAGCTTTTGGAGTAATCTTAAAGAGCTGGCAGTGGAGAGGACAGATCTGGACTCAGTAGGTTTTATTTGGGACAGGATTTGGGAAGTTTATTTCAGCCCAAATTGTCACAGAGTTTGAGGTGTAAACTTGCATTCCGCGTTGCTGATAGGGACAGAAAATAATTCATAGAACAATATAATTTGGAAGAAATATAGGAGAAAAACCTTGCATTCAGTTCACCTACACTCCAAAATCTTCATTCTTTCATACAAATTGATTGCCTGTTTGGAGTCTTCTTTGAATCTGAGCATGTTTGAGGGGCAGCCCTGGATCTTTTCTGAGGAACTTTAGAGCTCCAGTTGCAAAAAAGCTCGGGGGCTTCTCCTGATTATCTCCACAAATTTTTATTGGAAGGAAAAAATATTTCTTATTAACTCAATCTGTGTTAGGAATAGGTGAATCTTCATGTGACCTGTATTCAGCTGGTAGAATAAAGTGAACACACATGACTCATTAAATTATGACCAAAAAAATATTTTTGATGTCCTATTAATTATACAAAGTTCTTCATCAGAACTATCCTGACCCACGAGCTTGTGCCCACAGTTAACGACTCCACAGTTGGAATAACTGGCTTTGTACACAAATTGGATATTTGACCTTGGTTATATTAAGAGAAAGAAACAGCAAAAAAATCAAATTTCTTCCAAATGTCCCACTACTTTGCCTAACTTTAAAAGAGTAGCTCAAACCCCCGTAAAATTATTATTATTTTTATTCATATTCCATAGCACATAAGGATCTAATGATAAAACGTTGATGTTCACTGGTTACAGTGCAGGAACACAATTTGAGCCATGTTCTGACCACACAGACACAGAACACACAAATCCTCATTCCAAGCAATGCATTAAATTGAAAATAAACCCAAGTTTATCAATAAAACTCTGCTGGAAGAGTGAGTCATGGAAAGAAGGAGCCAGTGATAATAAAAGTCATTGGAAAGGATGCTTCTGTTGGAGAAAACCCTACACAAATTGAGGCTTTTATTTGCTGTTTCCTCCATTTCAGAGCAGAGGTGCCAACTATCCCTCATTACTCACTTGGGTATTTATTGTGTACCAGACAACAACTAATGACTAACTCCTTTTTTTTTTCTCAAGAACACCAGAATTCCCTTTTTCCCCTGAAAACCCACAGTTTTCACACAAGTAGATCAGTAATCAGAAGGGATTGTGAATCCAGTCTCAGTGCTGGGCCACGCAATTCCAGCTTTGGAGTCTTCTGTAATTACAGTAATTAGTTTCCCTCATTTTCCTCTCAGCAGATATCATTGCTTGGCATTTCTTGTCCTTCATGTATCTCCTGTTGTTCATTACTTCTGCCCAAAGCAAGCTGTGCCAAATTTCATCCTCAGTCACATCCTTCTGTTTTTGTTCCGTCACGGCATAAATCGAGTGGTGCTGCTACAGAGGGAAAAGGATCCAGTCCCGAATTATGGGTCTTTCCTTGGCCAAGTATGACAATATGCAAATATCTGAGGGCAATGGAGCAAATGAGAATGAAAATTATAAAAAACTAGTGGATTTAGGAGTGAAATGGAAATCTGTGTGGGAAATAGGAAGGAGAGGAAAGATCTGTTTGTAGGGAAAGAGGATTTGTTGTTCTTCTCTTGACCTAACTTAAAGGAATCTTTTGTAGACACTGTTTGTGCTGTAGATCTTTCTTATCTCACTCTGCTCAGTTTTGTTTGTCTAATATCTGCTCAGCAAGTGCCTGACTTTATCTGTCTTCATTCCCCTCTATAGTCTCTGCAATAATCCTCTGCTATTATATATCTTTGTTTGACTTACATTTCCTTAGGAGTTTTCCTCTGATGTTGTTCATCTTCATTCCCCGAATATCCGCTAAGCAGCAGCTGCCTGACGTTGCTCAGCCTGGATCTCCTCCCTCGGAGTCAGCAGCAGTTCCCTGGACTTTTCCTTCTTCATTTTCCACCTCCCAAAAGCCACCTCCACTTATGTCCATTGGAAAGCATCACCTAACAGAGCTCAATTCCTTTTCACTTCCCAGGACATCTAGCAGTCATCATCTGGCACCACTGGCTCCAGTCTTTGGGATTATTTGGTTTTTATCCCAGATCCTTCAGTGGATCTTCACAAACAGCCCTGCCCCAGGCTGTCCCGCCATGCTGGGGAAATTCTACTCTGGATGTGCCACCTTGGGTTTCATCAGCACAGAATCCCAGAATCCCAGAACGGTTGGATTGGAAGAGAACCTAAAAATCATCTCATTCCACCCTTGCCACAGGCAGGGACACCTTCCACTGTCCCAGGCTGCTCCAAGCCCCGTCCAGCCTGGCCTTGGGCACTGCCAGGGATCCAGGGGCAGCCACAGCTTCTCTGGGCACCCTGTGCCAGGGCCTCCCCACCCTCACAGGGAAGAATCCCTCCCCAATATCCCATCTAAACCTATCCTTAGGTCCTTAGGATCCTCTTAAACTAACTCCAGGCCCTTACAAACTGTCTCTCTCCATCTTTGCTGTAGGCTCCCTTCAGGCACTGGAAGGCCACCATTAGGTCACCCCAAATCTTCTCCTCTCAAGGCTGGACAATCCCAGCTCTCCTGAATTTTCTCTTGTGAAACCTGCAGGCCCAAATCCATTAGATGGGCTCTTTGTATTGTTCCTATAAAACACCCTACATGTGGAATAAGGAATCAGGCAGCTACAAAATGAAATGGATTCGACTGTTAACCGTCATTCCCCAGTAGCTCCATGACACACCTGAGGGATTTGTGAAGAAAGTCTTAAGGAGACCTTGGATCTTTGTTGTGTTTCCCACATAGCTTGAGCATAAGGAAAAGGAAAACGGATGTAAACCTTCCCAAACTCAAAAAAGGAGTAGTTGCAAATTCTTCTGTAATGTTTCATGATGGGTTTTGTTTTATGTCCACAGTTTTATGAAAGAATGTAGGAAAAATAGCCTTTATACCAGGTGGCTCTGAATTATAAGCAGGAAAAATTGATATTTTCTTCCCCACATACCATGAGAAATCTGAAATATTTAATCTGCAGAAAGGATTTTTTAGGATAAGAAACCCAATTGAAAGAATTTCTGGATTCTCAGATTTAAATCCCAAGAATGAAGAATTATTTTCACATCAAACCTTTCATTTAGCAAAAGCATTTTGGAGAGGTGTTATAGACAGATGTGTGGTTAATGAGATCCAGCGTCATCAGTTTTAAATATTCAGTCTGTTGTTTTTTTCAAATTTTCATTGCTCTCTTGAACTCAGACTAAGAAAATATATTAGATTAAAAAATTTGAATTGCTCTTGAAATGTAACTGAGCTCTGCAACTGTAGTAGTCATATGTTCATTAGGATAAAGAACCCACATTTTTTAATTCATGGCACTAAAAATGAAATGTTATTTTAACGGGGAAAATGAACCTTTCTGAAAAACAGCTGTTATCTTTTTGTTTTATCCAGCCAGGAGCAAGATTTCCTGCCCGAGCCTCTGGTGGCTCTGTTTGGATGAACATGACTAAAATGTATCTTTTTGAAAATTTTACATTTCATATCCTATTGTAGCCGAGAGCCCAAATTCACACATTGAAGTTCTCTAAGTCAAAACCTGTTTTCCCTTTTTATTTCTTCTTCTGCTTTCAACCTAACACATTGTTTCTAAATTAAACACAAGCTGGGAGAAAGAGCTTTATCGAGAGCTCACAAAAGGTGGCTGTGAGCTGGAGAATGTGCAGAGACACACCGAGGTTTTCCGTGAAATTCCTGATATTGTGGAGGTCACCAACTGGCCAAGGGTCATCCTGGGAAGAGGAGAGGAGCAGAGCTCATGGATCCATGCCCAGGCTCTTCCCAGCTCGAGGATGCAGCTCCTCACATTCAGTTTTGCATGGATCAGGGACAGGAAAGGAAGAATTGTCTTTATTAAGGATGGGAAATGTGCTGCAGTGAAAGCCTGTAAATTCATGGCAGAAGGGATCAAGACACAGTCTCAAACTGCGCCAAGGAAAATATAGGATGGATATTAGGGAAAAGTTTTTTACGGAAAAGGTGATAAAGTACTGGAATGGTCTGCCCGGGGAGGTGGTGGAGTCACCATCCCTGGATGTGTTCAAAAAGAGATTGGATGTGGCGCTCGGTGCTATGGTTTAGTTGAGGTGTTAGGGCATGGGTTGGGCTCGATGATCTTGAAGGCCTCTTCCAACCTGGTGGTTCTGTGATTCTGTGAAGAGAAATTGGCTTTTCTTCCCTTTTTATACTTTTTTTATTCTTTTGTTTTGGTTTTTTTTAATGAGAACAGTGCTACTCAACACCACCTAAGCTACATTCAACCTTAAAATCTATTAAATCAATGAGGTGACACCCAGGCTGAAATTATTTTGATATTTGGAGATGGAAATACCACAAATAAATAAATAAACAAACAAACAAATAAATAAATAAATCAGTATTACCAGCTCCAACTGAAAATGGATCCTGAGCTGAACATTTATGAGAAAACTGGGGTTTGAGGAGGATGCTTAAGTTCAAATCAAACATTGGACCCAGGCTTCATAAATATTTTGCTTTTTAAATGGTAAAAGTGTATTGGGCTTTATATGTTTAGTGGCTACCAGACTGCATTTTCCCCACGTCCAAGGTCCTGAATTGTAAATTACTTCAGAATTAGGCATCACTGGGCTTGCTCCTGAAGCAATGCCACTTCCATGGATGTTTTATTCTCTATTTTATTCTCTGTTATGTTCTCTATTTTTGTGGTCTTTATTTCCATTTGAAAAAATAACCTCATATGTGTTTATCATTATTTATCCTTAATAAGGGCCAGCCCTTAGCTGGCAGAAACCACAAGAAATATATTAGAGGTTTTTTTCCAATTAAGCTTATAAATAGGTAAATAAGTGATAAAGAAGTAAATAAACAATAATTTTGTGTGTGCTTGCAATGTTTTTGTCAGTGAAAGTCTGCTCAAATGAATGCACTCCCACCAGCACAAATAAATGTTTCACTGGGTTACAATGGCAAAAAAAACCTCAGCATTTCAACACTGCCATGGTTGAATAAATGCAGGATCTCTGTCCCATATGATTACCAATTACCATATTATTACCAATTTTTACTTGATAAGGATATTTGTAAATATTGAACTAGAAATCCATATGTGTGTCAGCTGAGCTCTTTGCTTTAGGGTGCTCCAGCACAGTACGGCTGCATTTATGGCTGCCAAAAAACAAAAGGGCCTTTCTGCAGGAATCTCCCCTGGAGAAGATTTGGGGTTTTATTGTCTTACACACCACAACCACGCGTATTTCAATGTATTTTATAAAAGCTAGCAAGAACTCCTATAAGCTTTTATGTGCATGAGCAGCGGGCTTCAATCCATCACCTGCTCTTCTCTGAGCAGGAGAATAAGCAGGGGAGCTGTGGGGAGTTCGAGAGCGGCGCACGAGGCTCCGCGGAGTCGGGGGCAGCGCCGGGGTCCGGCTGTGCCGCGGGAGCCGGCGCTATCCCGGAGACTTCCAACCTGCCAAGGAGCCGTGGAGCTAAAAGTAGCTGGTGGCAGATGGAAAATGAGGGCGACTCCGTGCCCTGCTCCATCTGCTTCCAGTCATCCCCGGGACAACGTGGTGAAGCCGCCGGCTGCTGGCGGCATGAGAGAGGCGGGGATTGAGAAAGAAATGTTTGTGGCCCTGCTCTGGAGAACAAAACTCGGGGTCTGCAGGAAGGTTTGAGGTAGAACTGTGTGAAATTTATCGATTTGGGCTGTGTCCAGCTGGGAATGGAGCCCCAGGGGATGCTCCCAGGTGGAGCCATCCCTTGGTGAGCCGTTACCGCCTAGAAATGTGTGTGCCATCAAAGAGGCAGCAAACAGCTGCTCACAGCCGTCCTACCGATGTCAAATCCCTCAGGGATGGGGTTGGAATTCTCCTGGGCAAGGAAGAATCCACAGGAGTCAGGGCTGTGGCGTTCACTGAGCCCTCCAGACTGTGTGAATCCCTTGGGGATGGGCTGTGAGGTTGGAATTCTCCTGGGTGAGGAAGAATCCGCAGGGGTCAGGGCTGTGTCACTCACTGAGCCCCCCAGCCCAGCCAGGGGTGATGTTTGGCTTCGCTCCCAGCAGCTTTTACACAAAAGCAGCTTTTAGCCACAAAAAGCTCCAAGAGCCAGGGCCAGAACAAGAGCAAGACAAAAAGGACCTGGACATAGCCCTAAAGGCCTGGATGTAAAGAGCTGCTCTGAGGCCAATGTCTCCGTGAAACCCTGCCCTGGGATGATCTTGGCAGCCTGGGATAAACTCACCATGAAATCCTGCCCCATGTGTGCTCTGGGATGAGCTTGGGATAAGCTGCCAGAGCTGCTTTTGCCACGCAGGTCGTTCAGTAGCTGAGGAGCACTCAGACACCAAGGGCTGTGAGCACATTCCTCCTCTTCCCATTCCCGACACTGTCTCCTGTGCTGGCCGTGTGTCCATGCATGGATGAAACAAAGGAGAACAGCATCCAGCACCAAAAGCTGCCCCTGTTCATCCAGTGATTCCCAGTTTCCCTGGAAGCACACGGGATGCGATCACCCATTTACATTCAAGGGCTTCAATTTGAGTCCCAAAAATAAGTTCCCCTTTATTTGCTGGTGTTTGTGTATCCATCAAAGAGGGAACGGCACGGAGCCTGAGCTGGGCAGAGCAGGCACAAAGGAGCTCAGGTCAAGGAGGAGGCAGCAATATTCTTGGAATGCTCCATTTCATTTATCCACACGCATTTCTTATCAGTTCCTGCTTCCCAAGGACTTTTCTGGCAAGCTTCATTTTGCAAGCTTGGCTTTATTTTATTTCTCTTAAGAAAAAGCCAGGCTAAGAGGTCACCCGCTGGGATCTTTTGAACTGCCGCTTCCCAAACTGTGAGTGCCTTGAAAACAATTCTCCAAATATTTTCTGCAGTTCTTTATACCAAGAAAAATATTAATGCTGGAAATATTTGAAACATAAATAAAAATCTTTTTTTTAGATACAGAAAAATTTCTGCTTTTTTTCAGGGGTCTGCTGTATTATGGTAAATATTCTTTAGTCCTTGTTCAAGGAGCACACCATCAGCTGAAATTTTCTGTTTCCATCTGTGAATTCCAGCATTTAAAGGCACTTTTTAGCATTCAGAAGGCACATTGCTACTCCCTGCATTCTGTTGACCTCCGTTGGGTGGTGATTTAATGGGTGGCAGACCATTTCCCTCTGGATACCCTTCCCTTTCCCACCTGCCCAGTGGATCAGCTGAGCCACATCTGTGCTGACTCAGAGAGTCCTGGAATCCCAGAAACGTTCGGAAGGGATTTTAAAACCCATCTCATTCCAAACCCCTGCCACGGGCAGGGACCTCTCCCACTAGACCAGGTTGCTCCAAGACCCATCCAGCCTGGCCTTTCCGAGTCCTTATCCCACTGGTCTCCAGCAGTGCCGTGAAAAATGATGGACACCATCATTCCCTGAATTTCCATCCTGGAGCCCAGCATTCACCTCTCTGCTTTGTGCTGCGTTTATTCTCTCTGCAGTTGATAAAATGTTCTCCTTCCCACCAAATATTTTCCCATATGTCTGGAAATCTCTGCCGAAGGCTGGGAGCTAATAATGGATCCCTGACTGCCAGCCACAGCGTGAGGCTTTCAGGATTTTTGGTATGCAACAGACTGAGAACTCGCCAACACTGCTTTTTTAAAAAACAGAAGTGCCAATTCATCAAAAATCTCTGTAGGACACGAAAAAAACCATTGAAAAACCTCCCTGTTCCAGGAAAAAAAAAAAAGAGTTTGACGTTGTTACATCATCCCACTCCTTACTCCGAGTAAAATGTTTCATGATTTTTTTAATTTAATTTGAATTTTAAATTGCCTTTTCTGTTGAAATTTGAGAAGACCAGATGAGTAAAGAAAACTTCCAATTAAAGATGGCCACGTGCTTGACATGCTCCAATTTTATTCCAGGCCATTATTTCATTAAAATTTGGTTTTGCCACAATCCAGTACAATAAAAACACAACTAAATCACCATTTTTCCATGCAGCTCTGAGGTCATGTAGGACAAATCCTGATCACTGTGCACGTTCGATCAGAATCCAGAGGTATTCCAAATTTATGGCAAATCCTACAGCCTGTCAAATGTCATTAGAAAGGAAATTCACTGATTTTTTTAAAAAATTTGCTACTATATTTTAGATTTCGGAGGGTTCGCCTCTCCCTTTCCCCACCCCTGCTCATTGTGACTTGAAAGCAGCCACTGCCTCTCCCCCGGCTGAGAGGAGAGCTCTGGAAAATGGCAGCTGCTTCAAATGTTTCTGACTTTGCTTTCACACTTCCCCAAGCTCCCAGGATAAGCTTTTCCTCATGTCTTTATGAGAACCTGAACATTTGGTCCTTGCAGCCCCCAGGGCAATTCATGCTTTTGAAGAATTTGCAAAACCTACTGAAGCCTGACCTTTCTTTTCTGAAATCTTGTTGACTGTATTTAATTCTGTAGACTTTCCTCTGTCTTTTTTTTCCTTCTCTATCTGATCTTCAAATAACTTTTGGCGACTTTCTCCCTAAAATGATGCAAAGTTTTCTGATCTTTTTTTAGCACACACCTAAAGTGGATTTTTTTGGGTTTTTTTGGTTTTTTTGGGGGGGTTTTTTTTTTTTTGTTTTGTTTTTTTTTTAATAATGGGGTCAGGCAGCTCCTTTCCAGTCTGCAGGGAGTTATTTATTTTGTGAATTTATAGATTTGTCAGCCTACCTTTTGTTCTTACTTAGTGGGGTTTTTTTTCTTACTTTTCCCTTGTAGGTTATTTGTTTTTACAGAAGTTTCTGGCCAGAACCTCAGCTTCAAGCACTTCCCCATCCCTGGAGGTGTCCAAGGAAGGCCTGGATGTGGCATTCAGTGCTCTGGGCTGGGTGACAAGGTGGGGATTGGGTACAGCTTGGAGTTTTTGACCTTGGAAAGCTTTTCCAACCTCAATAATTTTGGAATTCTGTGATTCCATGGCTTTAAGACACCCTTATGAGAAGTATCTTATTGTCTCTGCTTGTGGTTTTGTATCATTCCATTAAAACAAATAAAAAAGGCCCAAAAAATCCCCCAACCAAATAAAAAAAAACCCCAAACCATAATGAGAAATGATTTCTTTAACTCTGGTGAATGAGTAACAAGAGCATGAATATTCCAGGAGTAGGGGAAAAAGGTGCTTTAAGAGATATTCCATTTCAAATCACAGAAATCTCCCCATCCACCCAATTTTTTTTGCTCCTCAGCACTTCATGGCTGATACAAGAATAAGCCACCCCTTCATTCAGATGGTCTGGGAACAGAGCCTTGGTTCCTTTCAGCATTTAAAAACCCACCTGTTTCTGGCATTTTCAGACCCTGTGAGCACTGAGACTTCTCCCAGGAACAAACACCTTTTCTGAAATCATTCCATTATATTTTATAAGTGTCAAAATCATTGCAATCCTCCCCCAGCTTTTAAGATTTTTTCCCATCCTGCATCTGCTTCCTCAGCCTATCCCAGAGGTCTGTCAGAGCTCCCACTCCAACACCAGGAGTTTACACTGATTTTTTTTCCCCACCATTCTTTCTTTTCCCACCATATCCCGAATATAAAATTGCTTTGCTTCCTTTTAACTCTGTCTAGACCATTTTACTGGATTGGGGAACATTGACATGATGGGCTCTTCATTGCTTCTGAGAAGATATTTTTATTAAGTTCTCATCTCTTCTGGCTCTTGCACATCCTTCTGAATTTGCATTTTGTGTTTGACAAGAGCAGGAATACATCAGAAATTGTGCTGCTGGGCACAGGCATGCCAATAGCATATATTTTACTTTTTTATTATTTTTCTCCCTATATACTCCTACCTTTCCACAGAGTTTCTGGAATGGAGGAAACGAATGCTCAAAGTTGCTGATTAACTGCTGCTCAGGGAGGAAAGAGGAAGAGGAGGGAAATTGGAAAGAATAATTGCAAGATGAATGAAAAATCACAGTACCTTGCTCCCACTCACTGAGTTTTTCCCTCGTCCTTCCTTTTGACTTGCCCAGTTCACACCTGAACCTGCCCAGGCAGGATCTGCTGCTCATTTAGGGCAGAGAAAACCAATTTAAATGGGATTCCACAGCTCCTGTGAAGTCCAAGTTAACTCTAATAATGATGTATTTAATGTGACCAGACAACTTCCATGTGTCCAGAGATATTTTTTAGCCTCCCTCAAATATATTTACGCCACAAATGGTCTCATCTGGAATCAGGTAGAGTCTGAGGTGTGATAAGAGAGGAGGGGCTGCTGAGGGAGAAGGTGACCTTTGCACATCTGTATTTCATGGCTTTCCCTGCCAGGTTGCTCCGAGAGTGGCACATTCCCAGTTCCCGCAGGCACAGGGACAAATAACAGGAGCAGAAGTGCAGGACAGAGTGCTCAGAGGATGCTCACCGAGAGGAGAGAGGCAGGAGCGCGTCCGTGGGAGGCTGACACAGCAGCAGGAGCTGCAGGTGGGGAGGAGACGAGCAAGTCCAGCCCCTGGACTGAGTCCCTGCGGGATGTGGCTGTCCCAGCACCCTCAGCAGTGTGGGAGCACTGGATGTTCAGGAATAAACCGGGATTCAGCGAGTGGAGGATGCTGCGATGCAGCAGCTCCCATGGCGAGATCAGTGCCACTCCACTGAGCAGCCCCTTTGTTAAGGGAGCTTGAGAAAGCTCTGGAAACACTCTGGATTTGTGATTTGATTATTTTTTTTCCCTGAATCAGGGTATTTTTACTTTGCTCCTGTGTATTCTCATGAACAAAGCGGAGTTGGCACAGGGTGTAGCTGGACAAAATAGGAGGGCAAGAGAGCACTGCCACTGGGGACTGTGCCCTTGGACATTCAATTCACCTGCTCCTGAAGTTTCAGCCCTCTCACTTCCACAGGACTGGAATAATGGCACGAGGCTGTGCTGTGAAATCTGATATTTTCATTTTACAGCCATTTATATCCAGCCTTTCACGAGGCAAAACCCACCTGAAAACCCAGAACAAGACGTTCACAGCCCCACACTGCTCTGACCACGTCAGACAGGTGTAAGGTGCCCCATCCTTTCCCATCTGGATTTGGCAAACACGAGGATTTTGCATAATTCTTGCAGAGGAATAAATAATTTTGCTGCCATGAGTGATGAGCATTTTCCTTTTTGCCTTTGCCACCTGCCTGCTGTTGGGTGCTGCTGTGGGGAGCTCTCCACCCGGACCTGGTGGCCCTTCCCAGCAGGGCAACTGGAATTTCAGAGCCACCCATGGCAGCCCGGTGCCTCGGCCACCACAGAGGTGGTGGACACGGTGGCCACCATCCAGGTGCTGGGAGCAGCCAGGGCTGCCATGCCAGGCCCTGGGGAACAGCTCCTGCTCAGCAGCTGCTCCACAGGAGGGAGCAGTTCCCATGAATTTCTCCGCAATTTCCATGAATTTCAAAAGCATTGAATCCTTTCAGCCCGGAACCGCAGCTGTCCGTGTCTGAATGCAGGAAGGGAGAGTCAGGAATTCAGAAGCGTTTCATGGAGACTGAATTTGGGGCTGATTTTTTTGTCCGTGCTCGTTAATACATTTGGGTAATTGATGAGAAGCCTAAAAGGTTCATAAACAGAAAAGGTACAAATACTCCTTTTCTCAGTGTTCCAAAAACTTCTCTGTTTTGTGTGATCCCAGAGTTAAAGAGGATGTCTTCCTCAGAAAACCAGAACCCATCAGTTTTCTTTTCTGCTTCCCTTTCTTTCTGGGCATCTCTCCTGGATTCTGCAGGCTCCCTGGACTTAAGGCACGAGAGCAATCACTGATCTCTTTGCATGGCCATGGTGAAATTAGGCTCTCTCAGCTCTCAGAACCCTGCAGAGAGCTCAGATCAAAGCAGCAATATCGACAATTCCCTAATGCTTTTGTTCTCCCCAGATTAGGTCTGTTCTGCACCACGTCCTTAAAACCTGACTTATTCCCAGGTAGACTCGTGGGTGCTGTCCCCAGCTGGACTCCAGTGAGGTTGGACATGTAAATATTCAGGTCATTGTAACCCAGACTTCAAAAATCAACCTGGAATTCCTGAGTGATGCGTGGACTGATTTCCCAAATTGCCCTGTCATGCTGGAGCTCAAGTAGAATTTACCAGCTTGATGAAAAAATTGCTGGTGCAGTTCTGCAACTTGTGCTTCTCACAGAGCCCGACCAGGTAACCAAAAAAGCCCAAAATCCAGCAGAGGGGAATCCTGCAGGATTTGAGATGCCCTGATCCCGGACTTCACACGATCGTTAGTATTCTGCACCCTTCTCCTTTTTGCTGGAAGGATGAAAAGGAAAATTTCAGTGCCAGCAGAAAAGCCAGAACATCCCTGGATTTCACCAGGGAAGGCTCGTGGAGAGGGAGCTGTGGCTTTTGTGGCACCTCAGCAGTTGTGGCAGGTCCTGTGTCAGCTGCACCGGGTGGTCACACCCCATGCCTGGCAAAAAGGGGGGGTCCTGCCTAAATATTTGTTATCACCGCATGTTTTCCTCATTAATCATCATCTCCCACTCCGTGCTCCTTTTCCATCTGGTTGGGTGTCAGGTGTGGGACCCAACAGCTCCAGAACATTCATTTCCAAGTGGTGGCCACCAGTGGCTGGCAAACGAGGTTCCTTGGTGAGTGTTTATTAGCTGTTAATTGTTTGACAGCTCGTTACTGACTGTCATCCCAGGCATGGCAGATGGCCAATAAAAGGCAAACTGTGGCTCGCTGTCTTTTTGTGGCATCTTGATGACTCTTAGATTTTAAAGGAAAAAAAACCACATTTTCATTGTAGAATGTATCTGCGATCAGCCAGAAGAAAATGAGATAAATTATTGAATTCTAGCTTTAGTTTCAGTTGAACCTTCTAGTAGAAGGTGGCCCTGCCCATGGCAGGAGGTTGGAAGCAGATGACCTTTAAAGTCCCTTCCAACCCAAACCATTCTGTGAGTCTATGAATTATGCAGGAAGATGGGAGCTGTGGCTGTAGGTCTGAATCCTTCAGATATCTGGGGATCTTTTTTTCCAGTGAAAAAAAGTATCAAGGGGTATAAAAAAAAGCAGTGAGGACCAATCCATACTCTGAGGGATGTATCACAAAGGTTTTCTTTTTTTGGCCTGAACAGAATCTTGTTTCAATGTGAAATGTGGTTTCTGTGAGAATTCGATTTTCCATGGAGATGTTTGGGATGCCAGCATTCATCCTGCTGCTGCTGCTGAAACCAAACCAGAACACTGCTTTGTGTGATCCCAAGCCAAAGCATCCCTGACTCCAGGTGAAGCGGGTAAAGCTCTTCTCCACCCTTCCTTTGGGAAGATCCATGACAAGACTGACCTTAATCCAACAGAGATTTTCTGTTCCTGCCTCACCTGCACTCCAGAGGTGTCACCAGAAGCTGTTTATTGCAATTTGCTGAAGCACCTGCAGTGCCACTTCACACCCCCCACCTTTTCCCCCAGTTTTTGTCATGGTTAACTTCTCAGCAGCGAGATTATGACTAAGCCTGATAAATGTGTGGAAACTTGGTAATTCTCCACCCACTTCCTCCAACTCTCCTGCTCTGAGTCATTCTCTGCTGAGCTTTTGACATTTATTTTGAGTTTCTTCATTGTCGTGTGGCTCCCATAACACCACACAGAGCTGAGGCACCGGAATCATCCAGGTACCACACGGGGGCTGGAACTGAATGAGCTTTAAGGTTTCTTCCAACCCAAACCATGCTATGAAATGGAGACAGGGTATCCCTTGGGAGAGAAAAGGGAGGCTTAGGTTTCATCCTGAAAAATAACGATTTCTGTGCACTGCTGTGCCTGTACATTCCTGTTTGGGACCAAATGGGCCTGAGAGGTGGTTTTGGTATAGGGACTTCAACAGCTTCTGGGAGTGAGTTTGTCGCTTAAATAATGTCCATAGAGGTGACCAGGAGCCAGCCAGGAAAACCAGATTTATTTTCCCAACTCACCTGGAAACATAATGGACAGGAGGGAGAAAATGAGTACCATAGAGTCACGGAATATCCTGAGTTGTAAGGGATCCCTGAGGATCATCAAGTCCAAATCGTGGCCCTGTGCAGACATCCCAACCATCCCTCCCTGTGCCATCAGGAGTAGGATTTGCTGTGTGTAAACCAGGAGAAAACCTCTGCCAGCCCACATCCCTCATCAGGGAGATGAGGCATTATGTCTCCTAAATATGGGACCTTCTTCTCTTGCTGAGATCTGTGCCAAAAGCCGTGCTGGATTCCCAAAGGATTTGAGGCTGTGAGGATCCAGCACTGCATGAGCCCCTCCTCAGCAGTGGGAAATCAGGTATATTCCCAGTGTAGCTTGGCTTTAAGAGATTATGGAATGTTCTTGGAAGAGACCTGAGCACTTGGAGACGAAGGACAGCGGCCACTTGATCCAAGAAATGACTCCCAGCCGTTATCAAGCAGCCAAGATATCCCGTGCTGCAGGGACAGCTGCTGGACAGGGATATCCCCTGGAGAGGATGGAGTGAGGTAAATGCTAAAGCGTTCCAAAAAGTGGCTCCTCAGCAGGCTTGGAATAATCACTGAAAGCAGACTTCTTGCTGCCCCATGGCTCTGGATCGGTGTCCATCAGGTTCAGCCACAACACCCCTGAGGTTGTGTTTGCTGCTCTCAACACACACCAACTCCTGAATTACGTGCTCTGTGTCAATGGCACCTCTCATTTTGGGTGTTTCTGTGGCAATTGCCTGAGCTGGGGCCTGCATTTTCCTTCATTCAGTGCATTTCCCATCCTGAATGCAGTTATTTGACAGTGTTTTTCCGTGGACCTGGTGCCCCGTATCACAGGATTATGTGCTCTGACTCAGGTTTCTGCTGTTGCTATTTTGATTTCTTTGCACCTTCAAAAAGGCAGGTACTTAACTCTGCCAGGGCTGTACAAAGACCATTGAGGAGTGAGGGCAGTTGTTGAAAATGCAGAAGAAGACAACTTAAAATAGCAGCAGTACAGTGGGGAACTTACCCACCTTTTTTTTTCCCCTGAGATTTAAAATTCAAAGAGAGATGATGGTATTAACATATACTGAACTCCTGAGGAGGGAGGCTGCATAAGAAGGCTGCTGTATCATGAATGCATCACATGGAATACTTCTAGTCCTACATTTTACCATGATTTTCATGACTGGCAAGGTATTGTTTAAAATGCAGTTTGATTAAATTCAGTCAGAGGAGAAGCACTATATTAAATCTTTCAGAAAGCACTTTGTATCACACTGAGTTGCATCAGTCATGCTCCACTATGACTGCAACAAAAGCCAAGACTAAAATCGTTTAATTTTAGATGGTATATGTTTACAGTCTATAATAAGATATCAAATGTTCTCTCTCCAAACAGTTGTCTTTATCACCAAAAAAAAATCCTTTCAGACAGTACGTGAATCTCTGTGCTTTTCCTTTTCCACCTCAGATCTTGAAAACATCAGGAGTGCACTTAGTCATTAATCAGTGACAGGGACGATTCGACCAACGCAATTAACTGCACTTGTTCTATTAATAATCAAGCACACCACAAACGCTGCTGCACTCAGGTGTTAATCAGGACACCGTGTAGCTCTGCGTTACTTCCCTCAAAGTGCGAGAGGAAATGCAGATTAATGGAAAATCAATGGGAGATATGGAAGTGTGACACGCACTTGTCAGTAAAATTCCGCTTCCTGGAAAAGACATGAAGATAATGCAGCTGTACAAAAGGCAACTCAATTTATCAGACACTGTTACAGACCTGACTGGTTAATGAACCCAGAAATCCTTTAATATCAGGAACTGGAGAAATTATCGTGCCTGCTGCCTTGTGTTTCACAGTTATGTGCAGAAATGCGTCTGGGTGATGAAGTAGCATCCAACTCCTCCAACATCTCACTTCTAATTCTCTAAAAGGTTTGGTGCTGGCAAGGTTCAGAGGCAGGTTCAGTGTGTGCTGTGATGTCTCTGTTGTGAGCACTCCTCATTCCAGGAGTATCCCAGAGTCCATCCTCTCGCTCTCAGATCTGCAATGCTGAGCTGGAGGAGGCGTGGGAGCAGGGCAGAGAGGGCTCTGCAGCACATCCGTCAGCAAATTAAGCTCCCATGCACTAACGAGCTCGTGCCTGCTCCACCGAACAGCTTCTCCTGATTTGCCATGAAAGTGGCAGCATTTCAATATCTGCTGAGGAGCCAGGCCTCTGACTCTCTGGTGGCAGATTCATCGGAAATGTATTTTCCAGTTGTACACCAACTTTTTTTTCTGTTTTCAGTTGTACAACCCATCCAAACTGTCCCAGAGCTGTGTTAAAGTGACAAATGTGTAACAGCAGTGAGAAGGCTGAGCCCTGGAACTCCATCTGTGCACCTGCACAATGAACAGTGTCATTCCCACCACAGAGGTGACAGAAGGGGACAAGGATTTGGCCTGGTGTCTGCCAGGCTGGAGGGTTGATTTTGGCTTCTCTCAAAAGGAGGAGGGACCTTCAACCATTTAGGATCAGGCATGATTTACTGGGGCATTTCAGGGTTTCATGGAAGCAAGTATCCAACAAAGTATGTACCTGTCCTAGGTTACAATGCAAGATGTGCCCAAAAGCGTGGATTCTATCACCATCTTCATAAGCTGTTAAAAACTGGTGGGGCAGTGTCCCCCACCTCCTGCATGACTCATCCCTGATAAACTCTGGGGATATCTCCTGTTCATGGGCCAGCGGTTGGAACCAGGAGGGGCAGTGTTCCTTATCTCTCCCATGACCCATCCTCCCTCCAGGGGGATATCTTCTGTTAATGGGCCCATCAATGCCTTGCCTCATGACTCAGCATCCCACTGTGAGATGCTCTGCCCAGGAGGAGGAACTAAGCGTTCCCATCTGTATATACTTGGAGGTTTGGAACACCAGAGTCTGCCCTTACCTCCTGGATTCCCAGAGGACAAGAGCTCCACAGCCACCACTGGACCTTCCGAGGAAGACCAGACCCCTTGACAAGATCACTGCCTCAACAGAACCATCACTCCAGGAGGCTGCAGGCACCGTTTAATGGCACTGCTACCACCACCCTGACAGACAGGGGGTCAGGTTGTATTCTGGCTCTGTCAGTGGTTTTTCTTTTTGTACTATTGCATTTATTTTATTTTTCCTATTAAATTGTATTTCTGGCTTTGAGTCTCTCACTGGTTTGCTTTCAAACCAGTGCAATACCTCAATACTATCAATCCATTAATCAGAGCCCTCCTCTTTGCCCTCCCCAAATTAACCTACTAATTTCAGTGTTAATTAACCTATCAGTCAAAGGAGAACAGCTATCTTCCACAGAGATCATTCAACATCTACCTCCCTATTTATTTATTTATCTCCCTGTTGCAAGAAGCATGTTGGGACACCACTGGCAATGCTGGCTGCAGCCCCCCGGGGTCACGGGGAGCCCCAGTGACCTGAGTCCTTATCAGGATCAAGGAGCTTAATTTCTGGAGATGCTCATCCCCCTGCTCCTGTGTGCTCTCATATTGATGAGAGTGATTCATGTTTGCAGGCTCACGCAACACAAAGGTGTTTGTTCAGTTGGCAGAGGGTGGGTTAGATTAAATTTTGAGAAGAAATCGTTCCCTGGGAGGGTGGGCAGGCCCTGGCACAGGGTGCCCAGAGAAGCTGGGGCTGCCCCTGGATCCCTGGCAGTGCCCAAGGCCAGGCTGGACAGGGCTTGCAGCACCCTGGGACAGTGGGAGGTGTCCCTGCCCGTGGCAGGGGTGGCACTGGTTGAGCTTTGAGGTCCTTCCACCCCAAACCACTCTGTCATTCCATGATCCTATAAAAAGTATCAATTCCAAGGCATTGTGCCATTTATAGTCAATTACTCACTGGATACAGGAAGCTGCTCTTCAGGCAGCTTTAGGGCTGTGACCCAGCAGCAGAGGGGTGCTGCAGCACAGTGTGACATGGGAAAAACAGCATTATTATGCCCTAAAATTGCAGCAGAGACTTGGCCACACCTGAAGGACGCAGATTTGGCACTTGTGGCTCCCCCAGCCCGTGGCCCTGGAGGGGTTATTCACACAACTGAACAGCTGAGCAAGAAGGTCACAAGGTAGGACCTGACCTTTAGAAACCACCTCATTCTACGCTGCACTTGTCCTGAGCTGAAATGATGAAGTGCCCATTTGTACCACAACATTATCCATTAATTCCTGCCTCTGAAGGACTTTGTTCCATTTACTATATTTTCTCTGTTTTGCCCTAACATATTTACTGTCTTGGAACTATTTATCCAGGAAGATGAATTTGGCCTTTTAGATCAAATTTAACTAACTTTTATTTCGGTAATCTATTTTAGATGTTTGCATTTAAAAAAAAAAAGAAAAACCATGTTTCCTCCTTTATAGCCCATTATAGTCTAATGATTTCAGGGAAATATCAAATTAAAAAGCTGACAAAAACATATATAGAACCTGGCAATCCCCTCTGGAGTTTTAAAGCTTATGATCACACGGAGCTTGCCAGAGAAGTTTTTATCTCCCCCAAATCACTGAGCCATTACAAAGCATCCTGTGATTATGTAATTAGGTGATACATCATCTGTATTAAAAATGCTTCTGAAAATTTGTGTTACCTGTGAGCTGCATATGAACAGGGGCCTGTTTTCAGCTGTGGCGTTGAGGCTGCTTTAGTGAGCAGTGTAATTTTTTTCTACCCGTGTATCCATATTTATTTCTCTCTTTATTCTCTCACTTTCGCTGTCCGTGGTCATAAACATGGAGGGGAAAAAATATGATCTATGTAATAAAATGTAAATTTGCTCTGAGGCCAAACAATGGAGAAATGTTTCACAGTCCTTGAATCTTGAATCAAGTAAAATAAAAAGATAGAAGGAAATTGATATTGGGTTTCTTGGTTTCCAGCACATTTCATTTCCCCTGGGAAATCTGTGGGGAAGCAAACCATGACCGTGAACTTTGGCAGGTGGGTGGCCCAACCAGGAAGCCTAAAACCAATTCACAACATCCAGTTATCCCCAGAACTGGGGAGTAGGGTTCTAAAGGGAAAAGGGATGACAGAGAGAGGGACTGAGGAACCTGGGGGTCCTTTTATCCCTGATAACCATCACCCTGTCAGTCCTGTTGGGTGTGATGGTTGGAGAATTCCATGTGTGGGGCAGTGGGATCTCCTCCATGGTCACTCCTTCCCTGTTCCACCTTCTCCCTCTGAACCAATAAACCATTTCCTACCTGCTGTTTGAGCCAAATCGGGTCAGATTGGCCCAAATTTGTTTTGGAGAGCACGTGGAATTATTTCGGCCAGGACATGAAGAGGCAACGCCCTCTGGCCCAAGTGCTCGCATCCATGTCGGAGTTTAGCCTCCATCCTGGAGGAGTTCAGCCAAACCAGCAGAGTTTGCAGGCAAAAAGAAGCAAGACAGACGTAATTATAAATGTTGTTTTGTTTCCTTGGAGGCAACCTTTGGACTGCATTGATTTTCCTCTTATTTAATACCCAGGCAGCTTCCTACTTTTCTGCACAGCAGTATTCCCTGGTTGTTCCAGTGCCCCTTCCCCACAGAGGCACAAAACTGAGATGTGGCACACACGCACCTGCACTTCAGGCCTAACAGCAAGCTCACTAATTCTGCACATTCTGCCTTCCTTCCATTTTTACCTTGCTCCATAGGAAAGTGGAAAGATTGCTGGATTTATAATATACTGCCATCCAGAATCAGAGGGAAAAAAAAAAAACATATAAAGAAAAAATCACTCTGCTGGGCAATCTTGCTCTGAAATAAGGGTGGGGAGAAGGGAAAGAGACAATTAAAAGCAAGTGTCCTCCTTTTATCTGATCCCTGCTGTTCTTTTTAGAGCCAGGCAGCCGGCAAAGTTACCTCTGATGCTTTTAAAGAAGCCAGGAAAAGTAATGTTGGCTCTTAAGGAAATCCAGTTTTTCCTTTGAGTCCTCTTTATTCCCTTCTCAAGACAAGGCAGTGAAGGGGGCAGAAGCTCCTGGTGGGGTCAAGGGAAGGTGATCCCACAGCAAGGTGTGTTGGCCCCTCCATCCTGTGGCATCAGGATTTGTTTCCTAGACACCAGGGATTTTTTCTCTTATAAGATGCCCTCGTGCAGGGATATCCATAGAAAATGGGGGCCTTTCTTTGCCCCAAAATAGCTTTGGGTTCACTCTCCGATCAGAATATTCTGAACTGTACCAGCCTGAGAGCTTCTGCTGACCCCTCGCAGCCACAGCTCAAGCTGGGGATGTTTGTCACGACCGGCATCGAGGAAAGAGTGGTCTGTGGCTTCTCGGAGTCTCCATTTGACCCAGGTGTCAAATCAACCCCTTTCACTATTGAATGGTGAATAATAAATGCTTAAAGGAATCCTCACAGCGGAGAGGGAAAAACAACACCCAGGCTGAAGCTGGCTTGTATGAAATATTCATTGAAGAACAGCAAGTAGCAAGAGGATTAATAAACCAAGCCAAAAAGAATTTAAAAAAATGAATTTGTTTTGTTTTTGAACAGTTTTCAAGCAATTAAGAGGGGAAAAATTTTATAAAGCAAACGGGTTGTCTCAGGCTCTCCAGCCAAACCAGGGAGGTCCTGTAGTAATGTTTTTATATTCCTTTCCAAGAAACTTTACAACACTTGTGTGCTCCTGCTGCTGCAGCTCATCCCAGCTACTCCCAACGAGCAAAGAGTGAGATCTTCTCACTGTTATTGAGCAATGATTCCTCACAGCTGGTGGAGAACAGCTCCTGGCTGTGCATGGTGTAACTTACACCCTCCTTCCTTTAAAATCTACTTAGTGCAGTAACTTTAATTAACAGGAAAACATCACCAGGTTGGATAACTCAGCATCACCTTTTTACCCCTGTGAGCAGGAGTCGGTAACACAAAACCACGCCCTTTCTCCTGAGAGTTGCAGAGGATTTTTTTTTTGTCTCTTGGCACCTTCACAAATAACTGAGAAAGTTTGTGGCTCACTTTGAATCTGGCAATTTCGTGCCTGGCACGTGTGGGAGGTAAAAGCATGTGAACATCACGTCACAGGGAAAGCGAAGGTGAATCTGGCTTTATAAAGGTGCTATTTCACACCTCCACAGTCATCTGTTGTGCATTTTATTTAATTTTCAGTTATTTTTGCCCACCCACCCAGATCCAGGACCCCTAACTTCTGGAAGTATATTGATGGGAAACAGAAGACCTCTATTTCACATCGGAAAGAGTTTCCCGTGGGAAATAAAGATCTTGTCTGCTTTTCTTTCAGCTATATCAGCTGATCTAATAAAAAGCAGTGTCTTTGCTGAACTTGCTGTGCTTCTGTCCTCAGAGCATTCCAGCTGCTGATAGCACAGTGATTGCCCCAATAAAACATGACACTGATGATTAAGCAGCCCACTTAACCCACGCTGCAGCTGGAGGCAAGTGCAGACTGTGCAGGGCCTCATGTGTGCCTACAAATCAGTGGGGTCAGGGGTGTGTGCCCCAGAGAGATCCCCCAACCATTCCTGACCATTCCTGACCATAGGATCACAGAACCATTTAGGTTGGAACAGACCTTCAGGGTCAAGTCCAAGCTGTGCCCGATGCCCACCTTGTCCCCAGCCCAGGGCACTGAGTGACACCTCCAGCCCTTCCTTAGACACCACCAGGGATGGGGACTCCAAACCGCCCTGGGCAGCCCCTGCCAAGGCCTGAGCACCCTTTCCATGGGGAAATTCCTGCTGCTGTCCAACCTGAGCCTCCCCTGGCCCAGCCTGAGGCCGTTCCCTCTCCTCCTGTCCCTGTTCCCTGGGAGCAGAGCCCGACCCCCCCTGGCTGCCCCCTCCTGTCAGGGAGTTGTGCAGAGCCACAAGGTCCCCCCTGAGCCTCCTTTTCTCCAGGCTGAGCCCCTTTCCCAGCTCCCTCAGCCGCTCCTCATGGCTCATCCCCAGCTGCAGGCAAGGCTGTCCACGAGGGATGGCCCCTCTGGGCAGTGCCAGACAGGACAATGACCACCAGGAGCTGGTGACAGCCACTCCGGCCACACAGGAGCTTTCAGCCTGTGGGGCCAAACGGGAGAAGACGTAAACCCAAACCTCTGAGGCTTGTGCAGGGCAGTCACCAGGCTCTTTCCCTTATGTTTTACCCGGCAGTGGCAGCCCTGAGGGCCACAGGCAGGACCCAACCCAGTGAGAGGCTCTGGGATTCCAATCTAAACCAGTATAACAGCGGTGCCTGACGGTTTGTGCATGCAGGGCGAGGGCAAGGCCCGCGGCTCCCTTCATCGCCTGACCTCCTATCTCAGCACGGCCAGGCCGCGACACCCGAGCCAGGGCTGCAGCTGCTACCTCAGCATTTCACTCTCGTGGTCTGAGTGCCTCTGAAGAGCTCTCCAGCTCGAGGTGATCTCCCGGATGCCGGGAGTGCACACAGCCACACTGCCACTCCACAGCGCGAGGGGACGACGGCGTTTTCATCGAGCGCCGGCATTCGTGACTCGCAGAGAAGTGGAGGGAAAGAAAAAGCACTCACTGAGGAGGATGATGAGTCTCCCGCTCTTGAGGAAAATTGTTTTACTCGAGACTTTACGTTTCAGCAGAGCTCTTTTTGTTCTGATTTAGTTATAGATTAATCTCTTTGATTTAGGCAGAAAATAAGGCATTAGTTTAGCCAGCTTTAACAAACATCTCTAATAGAAGCATTTTCAAATATATTCTCATTTCCCACATATTTCTGCCTATCAGGGCTATAAAAGTTAGTTTGTGTATGGCTTTGCTGAAGCACATTTAGACAAAAAACATAAAGACGAATTTTATTTTCAGCATAAAGGATTTAGCTATGGTTCAGTTGTCAAAATTGCTCGACTGAAACTAATTTAGAAAGGGAAACTGTATTTTTGATTAATCAGAAATTTCCACAAAGAACATCTGCTTTCTTTAGGAAATGCTGATATGGCAAAGAAACAAATTTCAGGAGCACAGTCCAGCCCAAACACAAGCATATTTTAAGCTCCTGAATTTCAGAATCTTTCAGTTTCATGTCTTTTAGTTGGAATGAAATTCCCAAACAATTCTGCTGCACTCTAAGTTCATTAAAGGGAATTGGGAATTACCTGAGCAGTGCTGAGTGTCCTGAGAGGAAACCTGTGGCGTTCATCTCTCGCTGGTGCAGGGTGCTGATGGTCCCTCACCAGCTCCCTCCGTGACACCTGTGGCAGGGAAGGAAGGAGGAGAAGGAGAAGGAGAAGGAGAAGGAGAAGGAGAAGGAGAAGGAGAAGGAGAAGGAGAAGGAGAAGGAGAAGGAGAAGGAGAAGGAGAAGGAGAAGGAGAAGGAGAAGGAGAAGGAGAAGGAGAAGGAGAAGGAGAAGGAGAAGGAGAAGGAGAAGGAGAAGGAGAAGGAGAAGGAGAAGGAGAAGGAGAAGGAGAAGGAGAAGGAGAAGGAGAAGGAGAAGGAGAAGGAGAAGGAGAAGGAGAAGGAGAAGGAGAAGGAGAAGGAGAAGGAGAAGGAGAAGGAGAAGGAGAAGGAGAAGGAGAAGGAGAAGGAGAAGGAGAAGGAGAAGGAGAAGGAGAAGGAGAAGGAGAAGGAGAAGGAGAAGGAGAAGGAGAAGGAGAAGGAGAAGGAGAAGGAGAAGGAGAAGGAGAAGGAGAAGGAGAAGGAGAAGGAGAAGGAGAAGGAGAAGGAGAAGGAGAAGGAGAAGGAGAAGGAGAAGGAGAAGGAGAAGGAGAAGGAGAAGGAGAAGGAGAAGGAGAAGGAGAAGGAGAAAGGAGAAGGAGAAGGAGAAAGGAGAAGGAGAAGGAGAAAGGAGAAGGAGAAGGAGAAGGAGAAGGAGAAAGGAGAAGGAGAAGGAGAAAGGAGAAGGAGAAGGAGAAGGAGAAAGAAGGAGAAGGAGACTGCTCCAATCAGCAGTTTTCAGGCACACAAAACAGAATGTGGAGCTGTTTGCATGAGCTGGATCAATAATCAGATTTATTGTTCCCTGGATCTGAGGAGTCCCCGCAGAACTGGTGAAATGTAAACCTCACCCTGGGAAAAATCAGGTGTTTTTCTGCTTTTGTGTCTGAGACTCCGTTTGCAGTTAAAAAAAGAAAATATCATTTATAAAGATTTTTTTTCCCCACTTTATCTGATACAAACTGTCCATAAAAGATGGTAGGAGTAACACCACATTCTTTTGTAAGTTACATGTTAGAGATTCACCATCTGAGCACTCCTTCTGCTTCTATTCTCATTTATTTTGTTCCCAGCTTCCAGTGAACCATGTGGGCTGAGACATTATGGCTTTTCAATGGCTCACCAAATATATTTAGAATGCTTAATTGAAGCTTAACCTTTATTTTGTTCAATAAATGTATTCTCCATCTAACAGCTCCAAACAAGAAAATAACTTTGTTGAGGTTTCACATTTTGTCAGCATTGTTTCCCTCTAAAGACAGAGAAAATGAAGCCTCTACAATAAATTGATGGAACAGAGAATCAACAGAGGAAAAAATAATTTTGATGATTTCTTCTTTGCACTGCAATTATATCCAGTACACTTGACAATGAAATAAACAAATAGTACAAATGAAGCCATTAATTTCCTTTCTATCCACACAATTTTAATTAGAATCATTTAATTAGTCTTGGCTACAGTTTCTCAAGAAGATTGCACAACACACATTTAAGCTACTCTCCTGCACAAAGATATATTTATCATTGTTTATTAAGTACAACAAATAGCTACAACAGTTCTAGGTAGGCCATGATAAATGCTGTTGTCAAAAACAATTCTTTATCACCAAATTTATTTGAAAGCAAAGTTCTCTCCATGTTCATTAGTTATTAAGCTTTTGCTATTTTAATAGTTATAATAAATATAATGGCATATTTAATATATTAACTAACTTTTTATGACATGTCATTTTTTGTAGCTGGCAATAAATGTCCCTGAGCCTTGAAATAATTTTTTCCCTGTTTGGTTTGCCAGGGCTTTTGCTCTAGAAAAACAACCTGAACATGAAATCACAGAAAATTGCTCTGAAAGGACTTCGGGTTCATCTTCAGAGGTCACCTGATTTATACTTTTTCCCTCCTCCCCACTGCTGGTGGTGTTTGGTGTAGAATTGGTTCTGAGAGCCTCCAGCTCTCAAGGTTTCAAAGACTCCACAGGTTCCTCCAATGGTTCACTCATTTCACACTGAGAAAAACTTTCCTGGTCTTACCCAAATATTCCTTCCAGTTTAAGTTAATAATTCCATGTGGCAGACCTGGAGAAGACATCCATCCTTCCCTAACACGGACCCTGTTTCCATCTCTCCTTTTGGTCCTCTCCAAACTCCGCTGAGTGTTTTGTTTTTCAGCTCTTCCCCTCAAGGTGAGATGTGTCAGGTTTTGCATCTTCTTCAAACCGCAATAATTGTCGAGTGGAAATCTCATTAGGACAGGAGATCATAACTCTGGCAGGAATAATAAACCACGAAATTATTTCAACATATCGGCAGTGTTGGGTTCGCGCTTGATCGTCTCAGTGCTTTTCCAACCTTAATGGTTCTGTGATTCTGTGATTTTATAGCAGAGCCATTGTCACAACTGAGAAAATGTGAAAGGAATCAGGTTTTTTTTTTTCTGTTGTCAGTTACAAGTCGAACTGGAAAAACAGTCACAACAAAGAGTTTGTCAGCTGAAATCTTGTCTTTCATTCTTCACATGAACTGCCCAAAAACCTGACGGTTTTCTCGGCTGGGTTTTCTACTTAATGTTATTGACTGAAAACTTTTAGTTAATATCTCCTGGCTTCTACCTCACTTCCAGGCACTGTTCCCAAGTCTTCATTAGTCAGGTTTCCAACACTCTCACTGGGTATCTGAGCCAAAGAAAGCCAGATCCTACAAATAAGTTGGTGGAGGTGTGAGCGTCAGTGTAACCCACGGAGAGCCACAGAGCCCTGAGAAGATGAGAGCAGAGTTGCGCTCAGGGCTTGGAGGTTTAAAAGAATATTTAACTGATGAATTGCATCCAAAAATTTGGGTTCTTAAAGCAATATTTTACTATAATCATGGAGTGGTTTGGGTTGGAAGAGACCTTCAAGCTCATCCAGTGCCACTCCCTGCCATGGGCAGGGACACCTTCCGCTGTCCCAGGCTGCTCCAAGCCCCGTCCAGCCTGGCCTTGGGCACTGCCAGGGATCCAGGGGCAGCCACAGCTGCTCTGGGCACCCTGTGCCAGGGCCTTGCAGCCAAGAATTTCTTGACAATGTCTAAAGGAATATCAAATTCTTCTTTTTGAACACATTCTTTGATATTTCCTTTTTGTCCCCTGTAGGTTTAATGCCATTATTATAGGATAATCCTGATGGTGTGCAGTGCAAAATGATTGTATCAGATGGTCCAAACATTTTTTTGAGTGAATCAACACTCGATGGTCATAGGTCCCAGAGAGACAAAAAAATTTGCACAGAGATGTGGGAAGAGAAAAATTTCAGAATGTCTAGTGAAAAATTGAAGTGAGAAGTAGCATTTTTGAAGAAGTTGCTAAGCTGATTTGTTATCCAGGGGCAAAACGTGCCTTCTGTGGAAGGTATAAAAGGAAATCAGATATTAAATGTGAAGAAAACCCAGCATATAAACAAGAGTGAGTGGAAGGACTTTAGAAGTACAGTAAACTGAAAAGAAAGCTTAATTCTTAGGAAAAGTCCACTCATAATTGTTGAGGAAAACAAGACAGAGTTATAAGGGGTTTTTATACAAAAGAAATCCCAGCAGCATTCTGGGTTTATCACTTCACAATAGTGGTGATAAGGTTGTTAGTAACAATGCAGGGAAAGGGGAACTGCTCCATAAATATTCACATCTCCTGCTTTCCAAAGAAATATGAGCATGGAGTATTTAGGAGTCAGCTGTTAACTACTGAGGGTGTTAAACAACGCATATAAACACAAATATTTAAAAACTGACAGCCCTGATCCCATCTACAGAGGGTAATCCCTGTAGCCAGGTGAGGTTATCTTAGGAGAATGTTGGTTTTTAATAAATGATTGATCCTAGAGAAATTCCAACAGATTGTTGGAGCACTAATGTTGTGGGCAGTGCTCCAGACACACAGCCAGCACAACCTTGGTACATCCAAATGACTTCCCCTGACCTCAGTCCTGGGCAAAAAGTGGGATTAAAGCTGATACAAGATTCAAGAAGAAGCGAAGATGGGAACGTGATTGTTATTCCACGTGATCCCATGGAATGAAACTTGATCCTGTCAAATAAACAACCCCGGTTTTGTTTCGCTGATACCATCACCAGCACGGTTTTTGTAGGGTACCTGACTCAGCCTTGGGAATATTCTGATTAAAAATGAGAATTAGTCAATAGCAATAAAACAGAGGTTAAATCTATTAAAAATGGGCAAGCTAATGGATCCGAAATGGAGTCATCAGAGGGGAATCATAATTAAGTGCAGTGCTGGGGTTCTGCTGGTGTCTGCTTACTGCTATTAATCATTTTCAGTAGTGATTGGCTGGTAAAAGTTTCAGATGACACAAAGATTGATGCGGAGGTAAATAATCATGAGAGCAGAGAAATAATAAAGACCATTCTGGATTCCTCACTCACCCTCTTCCCTAGAACGAGAATGTTTAATACACCCAGGTTCAAAGATGTGTTCAGAAGACAAGAATGTGGCCATATCTGCTAAATTTAGGTTGGTACCTTGCAAGTTATCCCAAGAAAAATTATTTAGTTTTCCATACAGCAAAGGAACAACAGCTCTGAGAGGATGCACCAACAGAAAGGATCCATGCTCCTGACAGCAGAGGGGATGTAAATCCATGCTGGTTTCTCTGGAGATATTCCAGTGCTGGTGGAAAGAATTTGGGGAAAAAAACCCACAAAGTCCTCAGGGGAGGAAAATGATTCTCTGTGGGAAATCGAGGATTTGGTTTGGTTCCTGTTAAAAGGGGGCTCCATTAAAAGGGCATTGAAGCACCTTCATGTGGGCTCGGGCAGAACCCACCGGGAGCTGTTCCCCACTCCCAGGGCAGGCCCATGCACCAGGCAACCTCACAAAGGACAATTCTACTGGGCAGTGGGAAGATCTCTAATGGAAAAGGCATCAAATTCAAAGTTGAAGCAAGATATATTCAAACAGGAAATATGGCAATTATTTTTAAGAATGGAAGTTCTTTCTTTTTTAGGAAAATCTGGGAGGGTTGTCTTTCACCATCTGCTGAGGCTTTCAGAGGTCTTTTGGAAATGACTCTTTGACCAGCGAGATGAGCCACAAGGATTATTCTAGGGGAAATTTGGGTGCAATAATAATATTTAGAAAGATGCCAAAACCCTCTGAACTGAATCTTTATGAGTCCACGTTAATCACTCCAGTTGTGGTATCACTGTGAACAGTTACAGCCAACAATTCCGATCACGTTTAAAGGCTCATTGTGTTGACCCATGTGCAAACAGAGATGAAAAACTGGGACAATGACCCAAAAGCAATGGAATTTGGGTTTTAAAGTCCCAAAAGATGCAGCCTTACCAATTGCTGTCCCACTCTGAGGAAGCTTTCCCATGGCTTTTTCTGATTTTTTGCTTCTTATTATTCAATTTATGGCTCTCAAATGATGATGTCTCCTTTCTGTTCCCTGTTCTGTAACTATCCACGTGTTTGTATTTCCCTATCTGCAATTCCACCTTTTTTCATGAATCAGTGCATTTTAATGAGTCTACATTTTTTATATATATATATATGTAGTGTTTATATGTATATATCTTAATGAAACCATATCAGAAAGAAATTCTTCTTACCACTTCTGTGATGTTTCTCTATTTTCAGCCCTAAATTCTACAGCCATTTTTTACTACAAAAACACATCTGCATTTCCATGTCATTGATTCTGGAGTTTTTTAGGTTGAAAATATTAGGTAATAAAATCAGATTCAATGAGTTGCTGGTGAAACAAGTAAAACTCTTTGCAACTTACTAAATACTTTTTTTCATCATTGCATGTAATCAATCACCTTTTAATCCCCACTACAGGAGATAATATTTCTATCTGAAACAAGTGGAGTGAATGCTCAAAATATGATTTTTCATGGAAAAAATCAAGTGTTTTGCTCATATCAAAATGTGTCTTTCACACACGTATCTTTTATCTGACGTGCAAGTTAAATATGAATGCTAATTAAAAAAATTCAAGCTCATCTAACAAGCATCTGTGATCATCTGTTTCCTTCTCATTGTTCAGGTATTGATAATTAATTAGTTACAGCTTCATCTCATGTTCATGCAGACTTTTAAGAACACTTGACATGAACTTGAAACAACACAGCACCTTTGAATTCATTCATAGCTTTAAGAACAATAACTGAGAACGAGTTCTCAGTTTCTACTCTCATTAAAATGAGGAGTAGCTTTTCCTCACCAAACCCAGCTGAAAAGCTTTGCTGGAACTCCTCACACGAGTGAAAATACACTTGAACAAGAGCCTGCAGCAGCTGCTTGAACTACTTAAATAAAAACAGCTTTTGTGGAGAGCAGGAGCGATTCAGTGTCAATTATGAATGGCAGTGGACTTTCTGTTCTCTGTCTGAAAATACAAATATCACTTGTAGGACACACATTTTTTTTTCCCCCTTAGCTACCGTAGCATCAAATAAGTGCTGCTATATGTCTTGATTTACCAACTAAAGTTAAGTGTCAGATTTTAGGCAAATAAAAATGATTAAAATATGACAGCTGGTAAATTATGCTAACACCTGGTAACAAATCATTCTCGACAGTTCAATAGTGAACTTCTTAAAGCAGAGCTATTAATATTACAAACAGTGCAATGCAAAAAATTGTAGGACTTGACTAACATGCTCAGTTTATCTTAATGTGGAAAAATGTCACGCCTTATTCCTTAGGGTTGAAGAAAATTGGAGCTGAATAATTGCAAACACGCGAATACCTCTAAGTAACTTCAGTGTAGCTGTTCAGAACCAGCTGAATATGAAATTTTCAATGTAAGATGATGTTCAGGCCATTTCTGGCGCCATTCATTCAATCAACGTTCCATTTATGGGGGGAGATTTCCAAGTGTGTAAATATTTAGGTGGCCTTTGATATTGATGTCATCAAATTCTTTGTGATCTGGTATAAATCAGAATCATTTTGATTGGAAAGACCTCTGAGATCATGGAGTCCAACATTTAAATGATCATCACCTTGCCAGCACCAAGTCTGGACAAGTTGGATTAGTTGAAAGAAGAGTGACCCATTCCTCCATACCAGGTTTTGGAAGATCACAGTCCTCACTCACATCCCAAGGGAGTCCTTCCAGATGGGTCCATAATTTTTAATGAAATGAATCACTTTTAAACCCATTAATTGTCTCATTTGTCTGATAATGGCACAGCACCAGACTGCTTAAATGAACTTTCAAAGAATTTCAGACCATGGGTTTCATGACTGTTGGATAATTACTTAACAAGGCAATCTAAAGAGAATGGAAATGTGTCTGCAGGCATCAAGGTCCATCCTGCAGCTCAAAAAGGACTGGAGGAGAGGGAGAAACCAGCTCTACTTTCTCCTCATCCACCTTTCTCTCTAATCTGTTTCCTGGACTCTGAAACTGAACTTTAGCTCAGCATAAAATTCAGCAGAATCAACTCTGTCCCAAATGTTATGAAGGATAGATGAGGTACCATCCATGCATCTCTCCCATCCCTTGACATATGAGGGGAATCTTCAGTATGAGTATCAAAATGTAAAAATACATGAGCTAGAACCGCATAATCTCTGAGCATGATAGAGGAGACTGATTAATGTAACCTTAATGTGCTTTCAAAGATGTCATCAGGCAGAAATGTCACAATTTCACAAATGAATTTCATATTATTTTTTACTTTTCATGGTGCCTCTCTGATTTTATTTCACCAAGTTGCAGTGGAATAATTATTGCTGTATTATACATGTGGCTGTGCACAGTTTGAGGAACTAAAAATAAACTATGGCTTTACTGATACATTTTTTGACTGATACATTTTTTGACTTTGTCATAGATAATTTATGGAATAATTTTACACTTCTGCAACACCCAGCTCACAATTCGCATTCCAATCCGCGAAGTGTCATTTGCAATTTGCGATGGATTCTTAATGAAATTCTTTGGATCTTACCTTCTAAATGTTTCATTTTATGCTTGGGCAGAAGAGACAAAGTGTGTTCATATACATTTATACTTTGTAAATGGAAATAAAGCTATGATCTGGCTTGTCTTTCTAATCTATTTATCCTCCCAAGTCCCCCAGTGCTACGGGGAATATTATCCTCTGCACCGCACGGGTAGGGAAGGAAGAAACAAGGAGCTGATCAGACTTGTTCAAGGTCACAACATGGGAAGTAGGGTGCTGAATCCACATGGAATCGTGGAATATCTTGAGCTGGAAAAGACCCACAAAGTTCATCAGCCCAGCCCCTGGCCCTGCACAGACACCTCAGCAATCCCAGCCTGGGCATCCCTGGCAGCGGTGTCCAAACGCTCCTGGAGCTCTGGCAGCCTCGGGGCCATGCCCAGAATCCTCTGGGGGAAGAATCTTTCCCAAAAATCCAACCTAAACTCCCCTGGAGACAGTTCATTCCCACCGTCCTGGAGGCTACAAGGAGAGATACATCCCCATCACCCCATCCCAGCTCCAGGCATTTTCCAGCTTTGAGCCTCACACCCTCTTGGCTGTGCTGGTCTCCTTCTTCACCTGCTCATCCTCCTTCTCCCTCTAGTTTAAATGAACTCACTATCTCACAGGACTTAAACTGATGCTGAAGCTTAGTTAAATTCAGTATAAGTCACCTGGAGGAGCAGTCACCAAAAAAAACCCACGTTGTGATCACAAGAGATAAGGGCTGAACACGTGGTCCCTCAGAGGCCCTGCAGCCAGAGCAGATCCTGGGTTCCTCAGATAAAGCAAAAGAAGGAATTTTAATTACTGACAGATTATTCTACTGTTTCACTGCTATGTCCCTTTGTGCTGGCTACTGCCCAAGAAAGATGCTGATAAATTGGAATGGGATCAGATTTGTACCAGTGAACGATGAAAGGATTGGAAACGTGCCCTCGAGGGCAGAGACAGGGAGCTAATTGAGCTGTTGTGTTTTTTTTTCTTGGTAAAGCAAAGATCAAGGGCTAAACTTAGTCTGGAGAAGGGAAATTCTAAATAACACACTGCCTGTCTAGCCAGAATGAAACCAGGCAAAAGAGCTGCAAGTTCAAGCTAAACATTTAGGATTTACAATTCATTTTTATGACAATTTTCAAGGGATTCTAGTAGGTTCTCCATCCCTAGAAGTTTAGACCTGTCAGATCTCAGTAATAACCTCTGACAAACAGTTTTTCGCTCTAAAAGTCTTACTTCATTTTGGAATGTGTTGTGTACAGAAGGCAACAAAGAAAATAAATTACAAAAGTCGCTGTGTGTCAAAATTATGAATGCAAATTAATGGATTGGAATTTGTTCAATGTAATTACAGAAGAATTCTTTTTTTTTTTTTTTTAACCCCACCTGGGGATGCAAAAAAACAATTACTATGAGAGTGAACATATTTTGCAGGTTTCCTGCCATCTGCATTACAGGTGTCTCCTCCAGCACACATCCAGCTCAAACAGCTGTTCCAGCAAATCCAACGGGATGTTTTCCAGGCTTCTCCAGGGATTTACCTGTGCTCAGAGCACGGGGAGCTGTGGGCAGCACTGGCAGAGGAGGGAGCACTTTTCACTTGTTATTGTTTTGCAGCTCTCATTTGATCCACACAAAGCCTCTCTCCTTCCAGAGCTTGGCCGGTTTTGAACGATTTCATGGCTTTAAACTCAAAGGAAGTAGGGTTAGATGGGATGTTGGGAAGAGATTCCTCTCTGTGAGGATGGGGAGGCCCTGGCACAGGGTGCCCAGAGAAGCTGTGGCTGCCCCTGGATCCCTGGCAGTGTCCAAGACCAGGTTGGACGAGGCTTGGAGCAGCCTGGGACAGTGGAAGGTGTCCCTGCCCATGTCAGGGGTGGCACTGGATGGGCTTTGAGGTCTGTTTTTGATGATTCTGTGGTGCTGTTTGGGTTTGGGTCATTTAGGCCCCTCTCAGCACGTGCAATGCCTCCCCCAGCACGCAGAGCTGAGCAGCACGTCATTCAATAAAGAAGCTTTTACCCTGAAATCAGTTTCCATGCTGGGCTGATTAAGCTTACATTTGTTGACCTTCAGGTCTTGGTTCAAAGCTCAAGTGGATTTTAGCTCCGAGTTAGAGAGTCCTTCATTGTAAAGAGCTGTTGAAACTCCAAGACTTCTCTGGGGGCTGATTTCTGTCAATTAGTTATCCGAAACATGATGATTTATGAATCCCTCATATTGTGTTGCTGGATGGGGATGTGTAGCAAACTGCAAGTGAAAACCGTGCAGCCTCCGTGGGAGCAAATGGATGGAGAAGATAATGCTCCCTTCCAGATGATCAAAATGGCAGAGAAAACTATCCCTGCTTCCAGATCTGTGTTGTGCATATATAAAAATATATATCTACATCTCACCGTGCGCATCCTGCTTCCCCAAAAACGAGGGTGAAGGTTAAATATGGATTTTTAATGGGTGCACGTTTACAGTCAAAGCCATTTCTCCCTATCAAAAGCATCAATGTGCAAGTATAATCAAAGCAGGATGTAAAACTCTATATTTGAGAAGACTTGCACAATATTTTGCATTCCTCAACTTTACGTGTTTTTACTGTAATTCATTTTCTCCCTCAGTTCTGAACATTCAGGCATTCTGTGGTGTTTTGGTTTTTAAATTTATAGTGACAACTTCCAGTAAATTGTCTGAAGAAGACAATAAAATTGTGCCCGTTGGATTGCTGTGTGAGTGGATCAATGTTCTATTTTCCAGCGTTATGATAATGAGTTAATTTTAAAGATCTATTGAGTGATTTGACGTTAATTCTGCCATTAAAATTTACCTCATGCCTGGACGACAGTGCACTTTGCTACAGTGCTTAAGATAAAAAGTACAGGATTGTAAATGGGATTTCTGAGGTGGAATTTAGCCTAAAAATTGGAAATGTTGAGCTGTTGACTCAGCTCTAATCAGCTGAAAGCAGTTGGTGCTGCCAGCACTGGTGTCCCCTGAGACAGGGGGGACACAGAGGTGGGGAGGGGGCTCAGGGTGGCCCGTGGGGCTCATGAGGAGCATCACCCCAAAACCACCTCTGCTCTGTTCTGCTGGCAGCTCCTCTGCTTGAGATCTGTGCAAGGAAAGAGAAATTGTATCTCTAGATGATCTCAGGAGAGGAAATACTGGATGGGACAATGAGGAAATGCAACGGGGAGCAGCTGCCCCTCCTTCCTGCTGTCCCAGCAAGCTGGGGACAGGATGGGACTGATCTCACCGGGACTGCTGATGCCACCTCTGCTTCTCTTCGTGTCTGCACCCCACAGACAGGTCCTCTGAAGAACAGAAAGTTAAAGTATTTCACCTCAGAACCCTTCCTGTGTGTATCTAAACAGGGCAGAAATCCCTGTCTCCTTAGGAAGAGCAAGAAGGAATAAATACGACTGCAAAAATAGAGAAGGTGAATTTCCTTGTGGTGGTTTTTGTATTTCGGGTGGTTTTTCCCAAGGCACAGGAACTGAGTGTCAGGCACAGTGGTTTTCAGCAGGTAGAAGGTGAGTGAGCTCTAATTGCTGGCACTGCTGTCACACCACAGCCAGGGAGTGAGGCTGGAAAGGGGGGAACAGTTTGCCGTGAGCTTTCTTACCCCAGCTCCTACTAATTCCTTTCACACCATTTTGATGTCCTTAAATTGTCTCTTTTCACAGCATTTCAAGGTGCCTTTTCCTTTTCCTCTCCTCTTTTTGCAGGAACACTTTGCAGTACACCTCCGTACAGAGCTGCTGCAGACAAAGCAATTACCTGTGTTGCATATTCAGGAGGTGCACATGAATATAGATGTCAGGATATCAGGAAAGGCCGTGGATACCCATCCTGTGCAAACACTGGTGATGGCAAGGAACGAAGAGGAGAGACCAGCCAGCTCCATCCTACTTTCCCTGAGTGAAAAAAGCTGGCTACTTTCACACAGAAGAGGCAAACAGGGGGGAAAAAAATTCAAAGTCATCCCTAAAAATCCACACCATTGTGCAGGCAACCCCAAAGATTTGGAGCTAAAGGGTAGGAGGGGCTGGCAGCAGGTTCTTGCCACCGTTGTCATCGTGTTTTCCCCTCCCTGCCCTCCATACAAAGTGCTGGGTAGAATTCCCAATAAATTCTGGGCGGTTGTGGCACTGAGAAAAGGTTTCAGTGTGAGATGTGAGAGGGTATTTTAAAGCAAACAGCCCAAGAGTGCAGCTCAAGCTCTCCCAGCTCCTTTCCCTGCAAATGCCGGCACCAAAGGTCACACAATAAAAAGCTTTGGGTTTTCAAACTCAGCCAGAGCAGGAAATCAGGTGAATTACTGCCTGACTTATCTACCTGACCCTTCCACCACTCATTTTTTCCCTTATTACTCCGAGGAGGCCGCGTTGGAAGCCAATGAAAACACAGATTGGGGTTTGCATGGAGCGTCCTGCCTTGAATGCCAGGCAAGGATAATTCCCTCCTCTGAGAGGGGAAGGAAAGCCAGTGGATAGCAGTGACTGGTGTGGATAACACTGACACTGATAACCAGGTGAGACAATGCCATATCAACATTCCCAGCCCTCCTCTCCTCGAACCAGAACCCAGACTGGTCATTGCCCTTGTTCTGGATGAGCTGTAGATTTTCTCCATGGCCTTGGATCCCAATTAGTGAGGCAATATTATGCAGGAATATCTCCCTTCTTCCTCTCTTTTTCTGGTTTTTTTCCCCTGTTTTCCTGAGATCCTTTTAAAAGAGAGGATTATATTTGACAGGGTGTTTAAATCCCCTTCCTCAGTTAGGGTCAACAGAGGCAACAATTATACCTGAGGATCTATTCTAAGTTTTGGACAAGCTGTTTTAATGATTATATTCCCATGTTAATACCCAGCTCTTTCAAGGTGTGGAGAAAATAATCATTAGTTTCTGTTAAATATCAGACATTAGGAAAAGGGTTGTCTGATATAATTGGGTAATGCTAATGGGATTTATGCTGACATTTCCTTGCCATAGTGGCGCGCTCTGGTGTGGGGATGATGGGCACCGGAGAGATTTTTAGTGCTCTGAGATTGTGCAGGATATTTTTACCCCATTTCCATTTGAACTATTTAAAAGCCCAGATATTGAAATGCTTAATTGGGTGCTGTGATTAGCCCAGGATGGAGTTTGATTTTCCGTTGATAGAAGTCTGAGGAAGCCCTCCTGATGTCCTCAGGAATAAACCACAGAAGAACAAAGAGAGAACAGAATCAGACCCTTTTTATCCTTATCTGGTGAAATCCAAGTAAACCAGAAGCATCTTGGTTTTCCATTGGCTCCGAGGGCAATCAGGACTCCAACAGGAAAGGTATTTCAGGGAAAGGTATCACTGTGATTCATTAATTGTTCCTTTGCCCAAAGCTCCACATGGCAGCTCCACAGCTCTGACCTCTGCCAGGTTCTCCCACCTGAGTCACTCCTTGGTGATGGTTCCAGTTCACACAGGAGGATTTTGTCCTCGGATTTAGTTCTGCAGCTGGCCTCCAATACTAATTGCAAACTGTATTTATTATTAACTAGGTATGAATTTTAAATAACTCTGTTGAACATCCCAATGCATAAAACCTGTATTTTTCTCCATTCCTGCAGCCAGCCTTGCTGTTTATTTCAATTTATTCAGGATTTTTGCGTGATTTTCACCTACAAGAGGAGAGGATAAGGTCATATCCCACTTTACATGTTTAGATGTATATGCATGGATAATTAAAAAGTAAAAACCTACTCAGTGTGTTACTTACTGAATTATTTATTATGATTATTGTGATCATATTTTACCGTAAGTATTAAACACCAAAAAGTTTTCTTTAACCATAGGGTCTGGACTTGCTGGAGTAGAAGGAAAACTTTAAATTCCATATATAATTCAGGCTTATCTCTGCTCTTCCTGGCAGCATTGCTCTAGTGAGCACGTGGCAATCTGGTGCCAGTTTTACGGACTTGTTGTGTTTTAAGCCCAGTGATTGCCCAGCCCCTCACTCATTCCCCACCCGGGGGGATCAGGGAGAGAATGGGAAGGGTAAAAGCTGGAAAACCCATGGATTGAGGTAAAGGCAATGGAACAGGGAAAGCAAAAGCTGTGCAGACAAGCAAAGCAAAGCAAGGAGTTAATTCCCTGCTTCCCACGGGCAGGTGTTCAGCAACTCCAGGAGAGCAGGGCCCCATCCCATGGAACGGTGGCTTGGGAAGACAAACATCATCCCTCCAAATGTCCTTCTTCCTTCTTCCGACCAGTTTACATCCCGAGCATGATGTCACGAGGTATAAATATCCCTTGGGTCGCTTGGGGTCACCTGTCCTGGCTGTGTCTCCTCCCAAAATCCCAGGCATTCCCAGCTTCCTCTGCAGCGTGGCCCTACGAGGAGCGGGAAAGGCCTTGGCTCTGTGCAAGCCCAGCAATGACAAAACCTCCCTGGATTATCCACCCTGTGCCCGGCACAGATCCAAACACAGCCCCATTCCAGCCCCTGGGAAGAGAATTAACTCTACCCTGGGTGAACCCAGCACAGCGCCCAGCCCCGGGGCACCTGTGGGACCAAAGGTGTGTCCTGGCAGTGCCAGCTCACTGTGGGGGTGCCTGGAGCCAGCCAAAATCCCCGTTTTGGCTGTCGTGGAGAGCCGCTGTGGGAACAGCTCCACGGCCAGATGGCTCCTGCTCAGTGCCGGACACGGGCACAGCCGGCAGCCCCTGGACAGGCTCCGTGTCCCCAGCACACCTTGCCTGGGAGGGTGGCGGTGCTAAAGGACCCTGCTCTGCTGGGTGACGCTCGGTGCCAGCAGGGAGTGACAAATCTGTGCTGGAAGCGAGGGTGGGGAGCACAGAAATGCCAGTTCCGGATGCTTTGCTGTTTAGAGGTGGCACTTGCAGCGGCGTGCGAGCCCACGGAAGCTGCGAGCTGAGCAGAGCCCTCTCTGGGACGGCTGTGGCACTGGGAATGCTTCCAGGCCTGAAGTCTGACACCAAATCGAGCCTTTTTAGTTTTTTACGTTCCTTTTTCTCCCTCACCAAAAAAGCGGGGAGCATTTAAATGAATCTCAGTGTCTTTTGTGGAGAAGCTGTTTGCTAAAGGTCAGTGTGGAATTATTCAGGCCACAGAATCATGGAATATCCTGAGCTGCAAGGGACCCACAGGGATCATCCAGTCCACCTCCTGTCCCTGCCCAGACACCCCAACAATCCCAGCCTGGGCATCCCTGGCAGCGCTGTCCAAATGCTCCTGGAGCTCTGGCAGCCTCGGGGCCGTGCCCATTCCCTGGGGAGCCTGGGCAGTGCCCAGCACCCTCTGGGGGAAGAACCATCCCTAAAATCCAACTTAAACCTCCCTGACACAGATGGACAAGCTGATGGAGTAAATTAAGTGACCTTAAGCAGCAGCACGACAAAGCAGCCGTCGGTGGAGGGCAGAAGCTGGAGCATTATTTTGATAAATGAGATTAAATGAGATTATCTAAAAAGATCAATGTAATCTTCAAAGGAGCAGCAGAGCAGGAACAACCAGGCAGCCACTGCCCATCTTTACCCACAGAGCAGGACCTTGGTCAGTGAAAACCAGGCACCTTCAGCAGGAGTCAGCTGGCAGGTTTGGCTCTGGTCATGGCAGAAATGGCAAAGATAAGATTATTATTGCTGTTCTGATCCCCAGCAATGGATCTCAAAGGGAATCAGCAGTTTCCTAGAGGGAATCAGAGCTGCTCTGGGTGGAGGGCAGATCTCTCCAGCCACAACTCAGTGCAGGATTTAAGAGCCAAGAACTCCACGAGATGCAGTCCATGCGGAAATCTGTGTAACTCATGGCTACCATCCTTCAAAGTGCTGAAGTGGCTTTTTTGGGTGTTTTTTAGAACACTTTTTGGCAGAACTCACAGCAATTAATAATAGTAAAAGCCCACAGTCCACCTCACTCCCTCCCAGGCAGCAGATGCAGCGTGGCCAATGAGCTAATTAAGCAAATAACAGCAAAAAAAAGGAAACCTCAACAAAACCCCAACACTCCTTAATAGCTTCAGATCAAGTATTAATCACTGGGTTGTCTTAAAACGATAGGTCATGGAGAATTCCAGGGACTCATCCCTGATGTGCAGGTTTTTAAAAGCTGCAGATGGGATCATGGAATCCTTTAGGTTGGAAAAGCTCTGTAGGATCATTGAGTCCAGCCTTTAACCCAGCACTGCCAGGTCCAGCACTAGCCCATGGCCCCAAGCACCACATCTACATCTTTTTTGAATATTTCCAGGGATGGTGATTCCATCACTTCCCAAGGAGCCTGTTCCAATTCCTGACCACCCTTTCAGTGAAGAAATAGGGTCTAATATTCAGCCTAAGCCTCCCCTGCTTCAATTTGAGGCTGTTTCCTCTTGTCCTATTCCTTATCACCAGGGAGAAGAGTCCAAACCTCACCTCGTCCCGACCTCCTATCAGGGAGCTGAAGAAAAGCCTGGTATTTCTCAGATACTCATCTGGCAATAAAGTCATTTAAAATGTAGCTTTTACAGAAGGTTTGGAGTGCAGTTTAATTTGGAATTGACATTTACTAAGCACTTTCTCTCTTTTTTTTTATCAGCAAAACAGGGATGTGCTTGTGTGAGCCCAGAGTCCAGCTGAGTTCAGGTCCTATCTGCAGAGCCACAGAAAGCAGAGCCTGGGCACAGACACTGAGGAATCACAAATGAGAGACTTTCAAATATATTTGCATCTGGAGACATTCTGCTTTGTTTTGCTCTATTGAAAGTCCTAAAGGTTTGTGATTGCAGGTGGTATTTGGTATTAGAAATTTTCTGCTATGGAGCTGCCCTGCTTACCTCTGCCTTGATTTAATCGTTGCAGGGGAAAGGATGGAATTGTAGATCACGGAATCACCACAGAATCACACAGTGGTTTGAATTGCAAGGAAACCTAAAAACGATCTCATTCCACCCCTGCCACGGGCAGGGACACCTTCCACTGTCCCAGGCTGCTCCAAGCCCCAATGTCCAGCCTGGCCTTGGGCACTGCCAGGGATCCAGGGGCAGCCACAGCTTCTCTGGGCACCCTGTGCCAGGGCCTCCCCACCCTCCCAGGAAACGATTCCTTCCCAGTATCCCATCTGACCCTACTCGATTAGTTTAAAGCCATTCCCTATTGCCCTGTCTTTACAGGCCCTTGAAAAATGTCCCTCTCCACTATTGGGGCAGTTTGAAACCATAAAGTTGATTTTGCCCAGGAATGTCCCTGCTCCAGGTGAGTCCCAGCAGTCAGGCTCCCTGTGCTGGCTCCCACACAGAACAAATCCAACCAAAGGCCAAGGCTGTGGAAATGTCAGTGCAGCAAGACGTGCTGCAAGACCGGATAAGGGCGTTTGAACTTCGTAGGAGCACCTGGTACCAATCTCTTCCTGTGAAATGCCATTTTATTCCTCAGTTTTGATCACTCCGCCTCGCTCATCATTAGCATTTTCTGTGCTTCTTTCACAACCCAGTCGTTCTTACATGTGTAGTACCTAGTTAGTGCACGCAAATACCTGAAATTATTACCCCATCCTCAGGATCTTTCTGTTTGATCTTTAATGTTTTATTTCTTTTCTCCCTGTGCACACTCTGACAGGTTTTTTCTAGTTAGCCCAGGAGAGTTTCCTCAGCACACTCATGCTTTTCATGCTTTCATCTTTTCTGTTAATCTGGTTTATCTCTATTCCTCTTCCTTTAGCCTTGTTATTTATGTTTCACAGGCTGGATATTCACTTCAGGGATAAGTCATCCCTATTTTTTTTGTTTTTCTAGAAAACATACTTCTCTTTTATTAAAAAACCCATCCTGTCAAAGGTTGCAGTACCATAACTCAGAGAAACCAAATTCCTTCCATTTCCTATAAAGCCTACATTTTAATTAGATGATGTTTTCTTTTTATATTGTCAGAGAATAAAGTTTAAGACAATATTCTTCAATACTTTATGCTTTCAATAAATAATTTATACCGAGGTATATCCTAAGCTACACTGGCTGCTTACTTTTCAAGGGCAAGGACTGCAGAAGGAGAACAGTATCCATAAATATTCTAAAAAAGAGATATTTAAAGGAAACAAATGCAAAGGAAGCTGTTACAAGAAGAACTTTGGAAACCAAATTGCAAAAACTGTATGATAATTCTGATCACTATCAGACTTGAAGTGGATATCTGGGTCGTGTTTACAACAGCTTTTTCTCTCTGTAGACTTAAGAGTTTTAGGAAAGAAAAATGTAAAATAAAAGTGGATTGAAATATAAAAACCTGAGGAGTATAAATTTCCTTAGCAGGTTTTCCTTGGAGCTGCAAAGTGCATGGGGTGGCCTTGGCTAAAGAAATAGAGAACCCCCAAATTCGCTTGCACTCCTTTGAATATTCTAATTTTTAGCTGATTTAAAAAGGCTTTTCAAGAAATAAACAGATATCCTGAGCTTCCTAACCTGACCTGTAAAAGCGAAACTCTTTAAACCCAAAGTTTAGGCTTAGGACCAATGGAAATAATGATAAAACAATTAGAAAAAAGTAATCAGCTGCAGCAGAGTGATCTTCCATGTCCATGGCTTAACAATTCCCCTTCCTATTTAGAGATGCAACAAACATTTTGACCCAGTTTTTGCACACTGCTTATGCAACCTCTGATGCTGAATTAAAATCCTCGTGTTTGATGTTTAGTGAATGAGGTAGCACATCCTCTCCTTGTCTAGGCGCATATAATTTGAGGAAAATTCTCTTTATTTTCCATGCTGCTGTAAAAATCCAATCTGTAATTACATAGCAGAGACATTCTTAATTCCACCTGGTACTTGTACTAATAAGTGATGTAGTTTTATAAATTAATGCCTGGTTCCAGTCCCTATAACCCCCAGCCTTGCCAGAACACCTTCACCCTGCACTGCGCAACTCTTTGTGCAGCCTTCTTCTATTTCTTTTTTTTATCTCCAAGACATCTTTTCAAAGTTTGTGCAGATTTGCTGACTTTCCACATCGGGTTTGGAGTGTCCTGGTTTCAATTCCAGATCCCATAGTTTGCCATAACCAGCTGCAATTAGAAACAGAATAAATCCTTCAGGCTGGGGAAGGTGACAGTGCTCAGGAGCTGATTGCAGAGGATGGGTGACATTTGCCTCTGGTTTGCACTATAAATTAAAGAGTGACGTTAATAATCAGTCATCCAAGAAACAGCATTAAAATGAGAGTTTATCCCAGCCTTTTGCCATCCTGCATCATTAGGAATCTGCACAGTAAAATGATTAGCTCGTGTTGCTCACTGATTTTCATCCAGTCGGGAAGTCACACATAAATATAACTCTGTGGGCATTTTTGCAAGGGGAATGTCCCTTTTTATGGTAAAACATTGCTTTTATGGATGCACATTTGCTCCCTGACTTCTCTGGGCACAGGTTTGAGGCATCACCTTCTGTCTTCAATTAATGACAAAAATGAAGTGACTCGGAAATGCTGTGTATTGGCTCTGATTCCTTGCATCGTCTGGTGGGTATGAACCTCCAGAAAGGACCCAGAGGAAATTTGTCCTCCTAGAGAGCAGAATCATCCTGTCTGCACTTGGATAGCACTTCCCTAGACATTCACGAGGTGATGAATGGGAATTTTCTTAGCTAAAACCAAATCTTCTACAGTGAGGGGATGGTTTGAATACTGAAACTGTGATATATACACACTTAGACATCCCGTGAGTCTGCAATCCCATCTCCAGTTAAAATCACTCCCATCTACAGCTCTGCCAGACCAATTCCAGCCTGAGCAAAATTTACACTACCCTGATTTTTTGACTCATCAAAAAGTAAGCCCAACACAACTTTACACACAGAAAAGTCGGCAGAAATAAATCACTGAAGTTTTGCCCTCTGCTAAAAACCGCGGATCCATTTTATCGGTTCCATCACATGTTCAGATAGACTTCCACTGCAGTTCGTAGCATGATGTACAAAGTGATGAAGCCCCATAAAGCAGATGCTTGAGACTCAGGACACAAACATCAGAGAGAAGATGTTGCATTTTTTATTTAAGTGCAGCTCAATGTGGCTGAATGGGGGAAGGCACTGAGTGCAGCGTAATGAATGACATGGCAAATGCACTGCAGCGCAAATAAACCATCAGGAGTTACACTTCATTTTAATCAGGCACTCAGCTCATATTCCCCTGCACTTTGGAGAGACCCAACAAATAAAAACGTGGCAGAGTGCTTTGCATGCAGTTCAGGCAGTGCTCAGCACACAGCTCAGCCCCCGTGGATTTTTATGGGAAGTGTATAAGCAGCCTGCAAACCGCGGGATATTTATATTGATTGTCACTTGGAAGGGAGAATTTAAAAGTTGTTGCTCTCTAGAAAGAGCTGTGGCACTGGGGGTGATCACTAAAGCAGGGAGCTCACACAGGAGAAGGAGCCTCTGGATCTGTACCATCACACGCAGCCTTGTTTGTTCCTGTCCTACCCTGCAGCCCATGGGGCCTTTCCAGCCCTTCCTGGTCCAAGGGGCTCTGTCACCTGCAGACTCCTCTGAAAAGTGAATTTATGCTGCTCTTCCAGATGCCTTCTCACTTGAAATGATCCTTCCCATGGCAGGAGGCTGGAACTGGACAATCTTAACTTAGTCCAGCCCAAGCCATCCCATCACTCTGTGATTCTGTGGCAACGACACCACATCCCACACCCACCGAGGTGCTTAGATGGCATCGAGAGCTTCATGTGCATCAAAACCAGCTTTTTTGGGGAGCAAAAGAAAAATCCTTGGGGGCAATTACACAGGAGGTAAACAAAAGCAACAGCTTTGGGTACAGAACTTTATTTTGCAAAACAATGAGTCCTGCTTTAAGCGATTGTGCCCCAGTAATTCCCCCCAGTCACACCAGTCTGGGGCCCGGTGTACATCCTCAAGGTAACAGCACTGCATATTCATCTGTGGTGGTGGGACCTGTCCTCCAGGCAGGGAGTTGACATCACAGCTCATTCCACACACTCTACTAATTCTACCTTCAGCTGTCTCAGCTTTTGGCCTGATCTGGACTGGAGAAAGAGACTGAGAGAGCAGGAGATGCAAAATAGGCCCCACGCACCATGACCAGACAATGCATTCCCAGCCAGGCTCATGCAGCTGTAATATGACATTTACATTTAACACTCAGGGATTTTAAATATCTATTGTTAACACACTGCTTGGGAGCCAAGAACCACGAAGAACCTGAGCCAGCTCAGAGCCAGCGTTGAGTCTGGTGGTGGCCCTTGGTGCAGCGGGTGGGAGGTGTTTGTAAGCAATGAGTTAATCGAGGGATCACGGGGAACAACTGCTCGTTTTGCTTCCATTGAAAAGCTGGGCTGTTGGGAAGGGATCAGATAAATGCACATTCATGTCATTGTTGCATAGCTGTGTGTATTGCAGACATGTATAATGCAGCCTACACACTTTGTATAGATAAATATATAGATAAATATACAGATAAATATATCTGCATCTGTTTATGCATCCCATTGTCATTCCTTCAGGCAACCACTGCCCCTGCCCCGCACGTGGCTGTGATTGTCTCAGTTACCACAGGATACACTTTGCTTTGGTGGGGGATCAGGAGTGAACACAGGTGATTTAGATTCCCCTCAATGCTGTCACACCTCACTGCACCTGTGGGCTGAAACCTCGTGGGTTTATTTAAGGTAAGTGCAGGTGCTGCCTTGGCTACCTAAGGAAGAGCAGCACTGGGCTGTGTCTGACCTGGGGAGCACTTGGATGCAAGGTAGGCAGGGGTTTTGTGAATTTTTTTATGTGCTACTGTCATTAGAGCCTGGGAGATGGAGTCTGTGGCAGATCCAGCCTTGCTAGAGAATGAAGATTTGAGAATAATGTTTCAAATCCAGGTATCATGTGGAAAAAGGAGGGAGTAGTGGAGGTGGTGTTGTGTTTTGCTGATTTTCTGCTGTGGTTATGAAAGGTTGATGGAAGAGGCTGGACCAGAGAGCTCTACACTTCTTCTCTCTTCTTTCTAAACCCAAACCTACCAAGGTATAAACTCTGATTAATTTAGTATTTCACCCCTCACTGTGGGCCACAGTTTTAAGCTTAAGTTGCAGGAACAGGGAAGATGTGCAGGAATTAGATGTCCGAGGAGAAGTCAAGAATGATTTCTTCTCCCAGCGTGGTGAAAAGGAATAATCAGTTGGTCAGAGCAAAGGGCTTCCAGCAAATGAAAGACCCAAGAACTGGAACCAGTAAATTTCAATGAACTCTCAATGGAAAAACAAAGCTGCTCCCTTCTTGGTCAATCAGGTGTCCAGAGCTCAAACTACTTAATTCTCTTGCTCTAAAATGCTTTCTGTCTCACTTCACTGGCCCCCTAAAGTCTTCTACTTTCTCTATTTGTGATCCCACCAGTTTTCTAGAATTTATTTATGACAAGTATGATTTTTCCAAACCCAGGGGGTCAGGAGAATCCTTCAGCAGTGAAAAAATGCTGCTGTTTTATTGCTGTTGATTGCTGTCTGCCAGTATTGCTGCTGGGATGGGAGTGGTTTCAGACTCTTTAGCCTGTTATTAAAACTTGGTAAGAAGTAAATCAGAGAAACACATTTGGTCTTGTAACAGCTTTATGGACACTTGTGTTTTGTGCTACTTAACACTTGCAGAAAGCCGCTTTTGTAATTTAGTCCACATCGTTGTTTTCAGCTGATAAAACCACAACAAAGCCCTTTTATCACAGTAGGAAACTTCCCTTTCCCCTCAGATTTAGAGCAATAACAATTCTGGGGGGTAATAATTATTCCGGATGCACTGTACCATGTAAATGAATCTGTTGCTTTGGTGGTGCTGCTGCACGAGCCATGCTGATGGAGGACGCTCAGAAGGAGCAAATTAATTAGGCAAACAGCGAAATCAAATAAATCTCACAGCAGTGACCTCTGTGTCACCCAACAAAGGAAGACATTAGGCTGACGTGTAGTCGCTTTTGTGGAAGTAAAACCGGGACTTAAGAGCTAAATGTTCCCATTACTCTGGCTTCAAAGAGGCGTTGAGGTTGGCAGGGAGGGGTATTTGGTGTCCATTTAGCTTTTACTGGGTTTGTGCAAGCAGCAAACGCCACACACCAGGATGTTTCACTGGGAAGCTGCACCCAAGGGTGGAAACCAAACCCTACAGATCCCCTATAGGTATCCATCAGCACTGGACAATATCTGTGTCCTACACGAGCTCACAGCATCCTGCAGCTCCTCTGGCTTTGGGAGCACTTGGATTCTCAGCTGCTGAACCTGGAAGTACCCTTGAGGCTTTATCTTATCCTCTCCAGGGGGGTGGGAGCTTCCCGAAGCTCTGAGGAGCATTCATGACTTTGGATAACAGCAGTACCGTGTTCTCCTCCCTCCTTCTATAACCTGGAAAACAAAAGCTGATCTTTGCAGCTCCTTTCATGTCACAGAAGGGAAATTGGAGTGGAGTATCAGGCTCGTACAGCAGCACATGCTCTGCAGGGTTGCAGATGTTATCAGCCACAGTGTTAACATATATTGTTATCAACAATATATGCTGATGGGACAGGAATTTAGTGGTTTTTTGCAAGGAAATGATTGCAGATAACTCAATCCTGTGAGGGTTTATGCTGTCGTCTATCACGGAGGTACTGCAAGATGAAGAAGTGTTTTTCATCCAAGGGAAACAATAATGCAGTTTTTCCTGTGTTTAGTTAGAAAAAGTCAGAGTGATGTGTAGGAAAGCTCATTAGGATATTCAAAATTTGATGTTTAGCGGTCAGCAAGTGAATGTGATTTACTGCTGGGGGGTTAAGGGGCTTTTGAGTGGTGCACTGGGAGGAGGAGGAGGAGTCACTCAGTGAGAAATCTGTCTTGGGCAAGGAGGTTTTATGGGATTCAGTGCCACTGATCACCCAGCCAGCAATTCCCGTGGGAGCCAATTGCCTTCTAGGGCCTCAGTCTGCAAAGTCAGTGAGCTTTTGGAGTTTGTTCCCCTTTCTTGCTGAAACTCTCCATGTCCTAATGGTCACCCAAATCATTGATGCTGGGGGGTTTCTGCCCTACAGATGGGAGAGCTGCTGGTTCTCCATCCCCTAAATCCTTGGCTGGGCTGCAGCAATGATCCTTGATCCCCCAAAGGCACTTTAGAGCATCTAACTCCCACCAGGTTCAACAGAGAACAGGAGCAGCACTAGGAATTCATCCCCTAAAATTTGGGACAGTCAAAACCGTCTCAGGAATGTTTCATTCAGCTCTGGATGCTGGTTCTGGGGGGTGGCAGGATCAGGAGTCACTGCGGTGTCACCAAGGCACAATACACGTGTGTGGATGATGCTGGCAGGTACAAGACAGATATGCACTCTGTAGGAATTGCAGGATCCCTGTCCAGAGCATTCAGGGATAATTCCTTTGATCAGGAACTGTAACAAGCTCAGTTCCCCCTGGGCTGGTATCTGCAGTATTGATGGTGAATGTATCTGTCAGTTAATTCTGTCTGCAAAATACACGGATTTTTCTGAGGTGTGATGTGAAATCTCTGCATGTCCCTGGGCCAGCAGGAAAGTGATTCCTAAAGGTAGTCAGTAATACTTTATAATAGATTTTTCTCATGAGGAGGGATTTTTTTGGGGGATATTTTTCATTTTACAGCAGATGATTAACGCTGGAAGTGTCCCAGGCCAGGCTGGACGGGGCTTGGAGCACCCTGGGACAGTGGAAGGTGTCCCTGCCCATGGCAGGGGTGGCACTGGCTTTAAGGTCCCTCCAACCCAAACTGTTCTATGATTAGGAGTAAGATTTTAAGTGTTATAAAACTTTGGTGTCTTTCCATAGTGAAGCCCCAGCACCGGGCTGAGGGTTCCTGTTGTGTCCCAAGCTGGCACATGGGGTGATCCAGGGCAGGATTGGGATGAATAAGGACCAATAGTGGACCCAGCAGGAGATCAGTGCCTCATTCCCTGTGTCCCATTAGGTTTGTAAGATGGACACTTTTAGCTCTGACTGTTCTGCCATTAAAGGAACAATATTCCTTTTTAAAGAACCTGTTGGTGATGATTTTCCGTCAGAGACTTCATTTGCACCGTGGTTTCCCTGGAAAACAACAAACCAACTCTCGTGGAGCTCTATTTAATCCTCCTGCTGTGGCTGCAGGGTGGGGTCAGTTATGGTGAGAATGGAGCAAATATTTCTCCCCCAGTATTTGTTTGACAAAGCCAATTTGCAGTTGTTTCCTGCGTCACTTTCATCCTCTAATTCCTGTTTCAAACCGCTGCCCCGATTTTTGGTTTCAAATCTACCCACAAGATGACAGCCTTGGGATTTTCCCTTCAGATAAATCTCGTGAGAGGAACTTATTGCAGCTAATAAATGATATTTTAGTAAGGTGCATTTGATCCAACTCCTCTTTTAATCATGCTGATGTAACTTCATGGAACAATTCCTGGCATGCCAGCATCACTGAAAGGAAAACCAGGCTGCAAGGGTTCATCTGAAATGCAGCTGATGGGAGCGGAGCGTAGTGGAATAAACTGCTCGGAAACTTGCACGGAAAATTGATGTGGAAAATATGTGGGGAAATCCCTCAAAAAGAATTCAGCCAATTATTTTATTTCAGTTATACTGGAACTGGTGTTATTTTGAGTGTTACTTTGATAAATCTTAGTCTTTCTGGGTTTGATTTATGTGATATTGTATGTACTAATACATTATCCAAACCAATATTTTAATATGAATTAATTACAATGAATCACAACCAAAAAAAAAATTACACTAAGGATATATTTTGACATTGCTAAACCAAATCAGGAAATTGTGCATTTCTTGCCCGAAAACCTTCTTTAAAATTCTCCTCTGCCACTGCTGCTAAGCTGAATTTAAACTGGAAATTCCTCAAAAACCAGTGGACCAATTTTAATTTTAATAATTCCTACTCAGAATGAAAATACTCTTCAAGAACCACTCTCAGATTAGATAAATATACTATTGTTTACAGTTATGATAACCTTAAGATCCTGGAAACGTCTTTTTAAAAAGCTAATTACACGCTTTTATTTGCTGCTAGTAAAAACAGGAGAACAGCCCAACTCATTTAACCCCTACTGTGATTTCCTCTGGGCTAATTAACGTGTACCCAACTGGTGTCTCAACTGCACAGCTACAGGCAAGCGAAATGTTTAACAGCACCAGTGCTGTGCTGCTCAGCAGGGCTGGGGGTGAAGTTCTGGACACAGAGCTGGAGCATCCCAAGGAATTGCCCTGGAGAGGCTGCGCTGGCCCGTCCCGCCCATTCTCACATGGAAGATTCTCCCTTTTGGAGACGAGGCCCTGGCACAGGGTGCCCAGAGAAGCTGTGGCTGCCCCTGGATCCCTGGCAGTGCCCAAGGCCAGGCTGGACATTGGGGCTTGGAGCAGCCTGGGACAGTGGAAGGTGTCCCTGCCCATGGATGCGTGTGGGACTAAATGAGCTTGAAGGTCTCTTCCACCCCAAACCGTTCTCTCTTTGCTGCCAAACTTTCCCTGAAAGAACAGGTCTAGTGCTGTCTCTATCTAGCAACATCTGCATTTTAGATAAAAGAACCTTAAAAACACCTTTATTTCCAAGATCAAAGCGGGTTTTACACGCAAACATCCCAGCGCACACAAGTATTTGGAAGGAAATGGAGGTGCCGCTGAGGTCAAAAATCACTCTTTTATTCAACAATCCCCGGTCTGTGCCTCGGTGCAAACAGATTTTCGTGGCGAGATGAAGGCTCCGGAATGCGTGGCTAATGCTCTGCGGTGCTGATGAAAGAAGGAGCTCTTAAGAAAAGCTTTTTCTTTCCGAGCAGCTGCCGCTGACTTTTCCGGCGCTGGCATTTGCATTTCTAAGTGCCGTGAACGGCCCATTCTTCACCTTTAAATGCCCACGATGTGCCTGCCCCACTCCTGGCTGCTCCGGCTCGCTGATGAGTCTTTAATGCCACCGTTCCCCGTCTGTTTTAATTTTTACAGCTGTTAGGGAGACTCTAGAAGGGAAATACCGAGTCTTCAGCCCTTCCCTATCAGATTAAACCACGGCGCTCCGAGGCAATAAATAGCAGTGATTCATCCAGGCGATCTAAACCTCTCCATTAAAACACTCAGTAGGGTAAAGGGACCGGCGCTGGTCTCCCGTGGTTTTTGTTTTCTTGAAATGTTAATATTTGGCTCATCCTGTTTTCCATCCACCCGAAACAGCCGCGTTCTCTCCTGCCGCTGCTGAGGTAGAAACGGGGATGTCTCACTTTTTTGGGCATTCAGCCCACAGGGGATGCCTGGAGCCATTAGCAGGAATGGGTTTGTTTGCTTTTCTGACATGAATACTAACTATGGCCTCACTTCTGCTGTGGTTTTTCCTTATTCTTTAGGATTGAATCTGTCTCCTTCAGTGTGGGATTTGTTTCCACTATTTTTCCTCAAGATTTTTGTCCCTTCCACTGTTATTGTAGCATAGAGGATGAATTTCCACGAGAGCTTTATTTATCTCTTCCAGTTCCTTGTAATCCTACGGATTAGCTATTTTTCCTTTTATATCTTCAAAATACATTCCATTATTCTCGTTAGGCCAAACAAGGATGGAAAAGACTTCTTAAAACTCTTCTTGTTTTGTTTCAGGCTATGACCTGAACGGGCTGGGGGAAGCAAATGGTCCCATTTTCTGAGAGAACCATTCTGTACTAATGAGATTTAAGTAGTGCATATATGAGATGTGATCCAACATTTAAGTGCTTAACCTGAAACAGTTCAATTTCATCATCACCCAAAGCACGTACCACAGCTTTATTCAAGCATTGAGTGAAAATAATTCCTCCCATCTTCACCAGAAACCCCACTCAGTGCCCAGAATGTCAGTCAAGGTCTGGCTGTAACGTGACCATGAGCAGAGTGAGGAGTCCCAGGGCTGTGGAGCGAGGTGAAATCCCTCCTGGAAGGGCACTTTTCCTTTTAAAACCCTAATTGTGGAGGATTATGGCTGCTGTTTCTTACACTGGCTATCAGAATTCATATCTGACAGGTGAGAGAACTTCATTGAACACCAGGAGCTGTATCAGAATGGGCCTCGGAGCTGACCCAGTTCGTGTTTTACAAGTTTGTACTAGAATGGCTCAGGATTTCTGCAGTTGTTTGCCTCATCCTTGAACTTTCCATGTCCTTGAACTCTCTGTTTTAGGGAGAGAAGGAGCCATGCTGCTAATAGGGGAAATTATCAGCGCCATCCCCCTTTCTGTTCATTGATAGGCGTGTCCAAGGAAACCTGGCACTTCCCAAGGGAATGCAGCAGGTGTTTAGCAGGGAGAAGAACCATGAGATTCATAACAAAAGATGACTGGGAGGGAAAAACCTGTCCTTGGCATGAGTGTTGTGTCTGCTGAGCTCTCTCCAGCTTTAAAGCGGAGTTGGGAGCACGGTGAGTGCTGAGCTGGAGGGATGCATTTTCAAGGACAAGTACAATGTCCTTAGAATAACAGGCACAAGAGTGACCCAGAAAGAGAATTGAGGATTTAAAATCTTAGAACACAAACTTTGCCAGGAGACTGGGCAAAAGAAGTAGAGACAACAGTGATAAGGGATTATACAGGATGAAAAAATGATCATATTTTGGCAGAGTAATTTTAATAGAATAGTAGGGCAGCCGAGGTACAAGTAACTTTTATTTTCCTGTGTTTTGCTTTGGATAAAAATGTTTCACCCAAAGTACTCAAGAAAAACCCACAAAAACACATTTATGATCAATCTCCATGATTAAATACATTTGTAGAAAGTACCTTTTTAAGGCTAACTGGGCATTCAGAGAGACACAAGGTGAAATTCCAAGCCCTCATTACTCTGGTGAAGATTTCCTTGACACAGAAAGGACAAATCTTTTCAACATCCTCCTGAACCTGAGCTGAAATTGTGCTCAACATATTTATGAGCAATTCAGCTCCTCATTTATAAAACTAAAAGCATATTCATGCATGCAGCACTCGGTTTTCGTAGCGGAACTTGTATTTTCAAAGCTGATATTAAGACTCTGTTCAGATTCTCCAGGCCAAGTGAAAACACAGAACAAAACCTAGGAGAGCCGTTGCATTAGATCCATAACCAGCCAACTCGTTAAGAATATTTTAGCTATAAATGAGTCACAACAAGCAAAATCTCTGCAGAAATGTTGTAGGGAGTTGTTTTTTTTTTTTTTAATCCCAAACTGACATTTTTTTAATCGCTGTGCAAGCGTTGGGTGGGTCAGTGGATGGGTGTGAGTTGAAGTCCTGAGTTCTTTGAGAAGGCAAACAAAGAACGATGGAGCTGTCAGCAAACCCATGTAAAATTCTGGGAGTTAATGGAGCTGCACTGGTTTTTACTGGGCTGTAGAAGAGGTCACAAAGACCTGCAAACCCAAGAATCCAGGCACTGATTTACACATTTTAGTGACTCGGCCATGCTGATAAAACACTGGTAGCGGAGGAAACCCAACCTGAACCAAATCAGAGCCGAGGCCAACAGCATCTCCTGGCAATTGTCATCAATTTTGGTGTCGATGCTCTGAAAAGTTGCTTTGGCTCCCAGCAAACCCTGAAGGGTTGGGAAGGTCTGGGTGAAGTTTGATACAAACAGGCTGAGAATTAGCAAATAAGTATAACCCCTGTAGATTATTTGCATTCTAAATCAGGTTCTGAGGCATCAAAGTGCAGTAAAATACGCAACCCTTTGTAAACCAGCAACTGCTGAGGGTGCAGAAGGTTCTGTGCTGTCCCACAGCCCTGCGGGAGGGGGAAAAAACAGATTAATTTGTGTACCCACCATCAGATCTGCTCTCTGGGTCTGTTTTCCCTGATATAGGGCAAAAATAATGTTCCTTGAGTGTGGTCCCAGCATCAAGCCCTGGGGTGGCTCTGCCCTTGCAGGTGATGCTTCCAGGAGTTTCCCTCCTGTGAAATGGAATTGTTCCCACTTCCTTTTTGACTTTTGGATTTTAAACAGATCCATCTTCTCCAAGAATATGATAAACTAAGCCACTCTTAGAAGGTATTTGAAGGCATCAGGAATTATGCCTTTATTGAAACTAAACATGAGTGATTTGTCCCTGCTGAATCCAGGATACAACCTGCTACAGCATTTCTAGGAGCTTATAATTATTATTATTTCCATTCCATATGGATCTTAATTGTAAATCTGCCAATGAATTTGCTTTAGCATTGCACTCGCCCGCCTGGATGAGTTTGGAATTTATTATTTCAATTTTATTCCTTCCACTTTTTTTTGGTAGGAATTATTTGGTGTTCTTTAGTGAAAGAGCTCATGCTGAATTTACAGCCCTTCCTTCATCAATAAATTCAGAAAAATCAAATTATTGTTTGGCATAAAACCCCCAAATACTATATTATTAAAGTACATTTTGAGACAAGGCATCATCTTGGTTTATGAGAAGCAATTCAGTGCTAGAAGGGTGTTAGAGCCTTGTCTGAGACACTTGGAGTGGTTATTTTTGGTTAAAAGATTGAGAAAGGACAAAAGTAATTACTAGTGAATATTTTTACTACAGTAACTTGATTCTGCTTGCGTTATTTTCATGTTTAAACGTGGAGTCTCTCTGAAATTATCAAAATTGAGGCATTTTATGTAAAATCTTGTAATTGCTTTATGATAAAATGAGCAGAAGGATGGGAATCCAGGGTAGGCTCAACAATCATCCTTTGCTTTGGAACTTGTGGTCTGTCAGATCCATCCTAAAGCTCCCCAAGATAAACCCGTGGCTTAAAATGCAGCTGAATTTTAGGCACAGACTAAAAATTATGTAATAAGGTTTTCCAGAGGCCATTGGAAGGGTCTGCATTTATCCATTTAGTCCTGATGAGAAGCATTGTGGTGGGGTATCCCTTTCCTAAAAGACTCCACACAAGCTCAGTGGACTCAGAATTGTCGATAGCCGAGAAGAAAACCAAGTCGTTTAAAAATCTGAGGTTAAAAATAATAATTAAAAAAATTGTTTGGAAAACAAAGGAACAGTTTATTAATTTGAGCCCTTCTGAATTTCCATCTATTCAGGAAACTCTGCAAAAGACTCGAGTCCAATATCAATCCTAAGGAGATTAAATACTTAAGCATTATACTGTCCTCTAAATTAAGGGAGTTGTATAAGCTTAATTTCCAGAGGATTCTAAATGTGATTAAACAGGATATGCCATGATTAAATATCTTGCTGCTATCCATTTCTGGGTGGATTAACTCTGTTAAAATGAACTCTTCCACAATATTTGTTTCAGATATCTCCCTGGGTGATTTCTGTGTGTATGTTTTAGAAGCTTGCCTGTGTTTTGGCAGTTTTGCATGGAAAATACAGAGTCTAAAAGCACAGATATTGCAGGGATATACTGGAAGCTCCTCAGATTTGTATTCCAACCCTCTGGAAGCTGCATTTATTTATGGGGGAACCTGTTCCACGCTCTGAAGCTGAGGCTTCTCACATCCCACCTTTGGAGGTTGCCAATGCTGGATTTTCCAGAAAAAAACCTTCCGAAAACCTCCACCCATCACTCCCAGCTCTCACAAAACTGATTTCCTTTCTTTGTGTCTGATTCTGATATCTCTAAATGGCCAAAACACTATTTTTGTGAGAATTAAGAGGTAATTTCACCTTGCACTGAAGGCCAGAAGATTTCCTGGTTATTTCTTTGAGTATTTCCCTACACTTTACAAAGGTATTGAACCTTAATTTACTCTGGGAACTGGTAAATATTGGAAAGGTTAATTTCATGTAATTTATTGTCAGGAGAATTGTGAGGGATTAGCTGAGGTCTCCAGTCCCTAATCTTCCTTAATTAAGTGCATTTTGTGGGAGTTTTCACTGGCCCCAGTGAAGATTTCAGGAGCATTGTACCCTTTCAGAATTGCAAGAGATTGCAGAGTGAAAAAATTCCCCTTTAAATAAGATTTTAAATGATATTTTTAGTTTTTAACTGTTGCCCAAAGAGGCACAAGAGGTCCAGCCCACGTGGGATTGGTTCCAACTGGTTGTGGAACTTCCCACTCCACTCCTGCAGGCTGATCTGAGCATTCAATTTTTACGTCTATGAACTCTTTCTTCAGCTGCAGTTTTTTTCCCCTGGCAAACCTTGCTTTTTCTTCCTCTCACATTAGATCCAGGGTTTGCTGGATGTAAAAGGGAGGTGAAAGTGCCTTAACCTGCAGCTGGCAGCAGTTAGCAGGAGTATTTCAGGAGGATGGAGGCACACCTGGAATAAACCACACGCGGACTTACAAATCCCCCCTCAAATCTGCATCGAGAGGGAGCAGCATCCCCCCCCCAGGATGGAGGATCAAACTCATGCCTAATTCACCACAAAAATTCAGGAAGGCTCCTGCTGTGCTTCCACATGGATCAATAAGGGACAGCGTGTGCTTTTTGTCTCCCTATCCTGTCCCACCGCTCCGGAGTCTGAGACTTGCAGGAACCAAGGAACCATTTACCAGTTTCTTTAACCTGCAAATATATTATTGTCTGCCGTTTTTATACCCTCATTATCCATTTATTGCGAGGTGAACCACTCCGAGTTCATTAGGATGAGCTGTCTAAACTATCGCTGAGCTTCTGCTGATGCTTTAATGGCTTTTGTTGAGTTCATCCATTATCCTTGGTGCTTTATAAACATGAGTTCCCTCTGTGGAACTCCCTCCTGCTCTCTCCGCCCCTGCCCTGATGTCTCTGCGTGTGTATCTGGCTGATTTGCCAGCTCTGCTTTCAGCTGGCCTAATGGCTGCATCAGACACAGAACCGAGGGGTGGAAGCCACAGTTTTGTTCTTCCATTTAAAGCCAGTTCAATTCGAATAAACATCAAATCTACCTGACTGCATCTGCTTGTCAAGTAGGTGAATGTCTGCAATCCAGAGCCTTCCACATATGAGTTCCTGAGATTCAAAATCAGCACTTTGGGCAGCGGCCTTTAAAAAAACAACTCCCTTGGCACAAGGACTGTGCAAGAGAACTGTGGAAAATGTAGGGAAAAAAAAAAGGAACAATTTCAAAGAATGAGATGCTATCACACTTCATAATATCCTTCACTCCCCCAGTCCTCTCCCGGCAGGAGCAGATTGCTCGCAGAAATGCCATCTCATTGGAGTGAAAGTAAATAATGCTCTCTCCTCCAAGTTTCTTACCCCAAATGCCAGCGATCAGGTCACCAGCAGCAAAGTGCCCCCAGCACCTGCTGCCAGTGAATGAAAGGTCTGTCAACAACCAAGTTAGCACCACTGCTGATCTGATTTGGGGTGAAGCACCAGCCCTAGCCCCGAGCAGCAGGGCCCAGTTTAATGTCACCACTTCAGCTCAGTCCACTATTCCAAGTTTCTCAGTACAGTACAAAACAAGCCCTGCAGAAAGGCAGTGGCAGCAGCAATCTGTCAGCTATTTACTGAGCCTTTCCCTAATTCCCTCCCTCGCTGCTGTCCCTGGCATCTGTCCGTGGAATATGGACTTGGGCTCTGGTACACTTATGGCTTCCCTCCCTAGTTATCCTATAGAAGGAGACTTTTCTCAGCTCCCAGGCTTCCTTTGCACGCTGAGCACCCCCTGATCTCTAAAAGAAATACTGAGATCAAGCTGAGGAAAAAAAAAAGCCAAAACTAAACTGTGTTTATTTCTGTTTTGATGGACAAAAAGCTGCTTTCCTGAGCTGGCTGTGCAATCTGGCTCACCTGAGCACCTCGCTGCTTACCCCCGCCATGGCAGGATCAGGAAGCACATCCTCAAAATGGACATTTCATGGTGATTCAATAGAAGTTAGGAGCTGAAAGCATTGTTTTTAGGTGGAATATGCAGAGTCTTAAATAACCAAAAGAGAGATGGGGCTGATCTGAGGAAACATGATTTTTCAGCCCTTACCTGAGACAGCTGTCAAATGGCAAAAGGATCTATTGGCAGTATGGCCACTGTTGAGTTAGCTACAATATTCCTCTCTCCCTGTAATTTTCCTTTTCACCTGCCAAACCTCCCCATTTATATGCTTATATCCTGTTATTATATAAAATCAGGATGACAAATTGTATGTCTGCAGCCCTCTTTGTTCCCGCTCTCCAGCCCAGTGAACATTCCTGGTGTACATCAGTTTTATGTGAATGTAGGATGTTTGGGGTTTGTGAAAAATGTTGCTCTGCATGATTCATTCTGCTGCAGCCAATGCCAGGGGGGGAAAAAAAAATACACACAACACCTCTATTGAAAATAATAGCCTGCTTCTTGGACTTTGCACATATATTTCTTTTGTCTGCTTGTTCTTTTGTTTAAGCCACTATCCAGGTGGAATAATCAGGTCTCTGCAAGCAGGAACCTATCAGCTCTGGTGTTATAGATCATGGTTTCCAAGCATCACTCACTCGTGTCAGCGCAGGGGGTTTGTGCCTGGTTTCTTTTCAGATTTCCAAAGCTGTGCCCATCCAGAGAGGGGAGAGGGGGCACAGGGTGGGCTCTGAGGAGGAGACAGAGCAGGGTCCCCTCCCAGTGCCAAGGGAGGTGCTGATGCCCTCAGCCTGAGCTCACGCACAGGAGCAGCTGTAAAGAATCAGAGATGAAACCTTGGTTCCGCTCGCATCATGCATAAAACTCTCATTGACTCCAGCGGGGCCAGGATTTTATTCCTGATATGAATTTCCTCTGTCAGACAATTTAAAGATGCTTTTACGAGGACAGGAATCTCACCATCTAAAATAGCATGTTTGCAATTGTGGAAATCTCTGACATATGTTTTAAGAGTGTGTCATATTTCCTACCAGGAGACTTTACGATCCCACAGCTTTGTGGGGAGATACCTTCACAGGGGCTGTGATAAAGCAGCTGAGATATTCAGTGGTGCTGCTGGAGGTCGTTTTAAAGTTACAACTTTTTCTTTTTTAACCGACTTCCTAAACCTCACTGTGGTGTTTAAGTACAAAGAAAAAATTGTCGGTGTTTTACTTTGGGCCTCTTTCAGTCAGATTTGGTGCTGAGAAAAGCTGCACTTGGCTTTTTCATTTTCAAAGAATTCCAGAATGGTTGGGTTGGAAAGGGCATTAAAGATCTTGTTCAATATCTCTGCCATGGGCAGGGACACCTCCCACTGTCCCAGGCTGCTCCAAGCCCCGTCCAGCCTGGCCTTGGGCACTGCCAGGGATCCAGGGGCAGCCACAGCTTCTCTGGTACCCTGTGCCAGGGCCTGCCCACCCTCCCAGGGAACAATTCCTTCCCAATATTCAAGCTAAACCTACTTTCATTCAGTTTGAAGCCATTTTCCCTTGTCCTGTCACTACAATTCCTGATGATTTTCGGGAGTTTCTCGATTTTACTTTGTTGCTTCAGTAACATGCCAAGGACCTGATCCAAAGGCCTTTCAAAGCAATAGGTGGATTTCCCTGTGCTTTCAGAGGAGCCTGAATCACTGACGTGAAGAATAAATGCTTTTTATTTTGTTGTTTGCAAGTGCCACAAATACTCGTGTGCTGCTACGTCTTTGTCTCTAATTGAAAAGACCCCATTTTACACCAGCTTTGTTTCTTTGCTGAAGTTCCCGTGTCGTATTCCGAGTGTGCAGTTATCAGCAGAATCCCATGCAGGATTTTGTGGGAACGTGGTCCCTATCTCGTGTCACTGCTCTCGGTGAGTTTAGCACAAAATAGAACCCTATTGAAATTACAATTCATTTATCACCTCGCTCGGTTCAAAGAACTCACGAGCTGCAAAGAATTTAATTAAAGCATGATGATTTAATAGGCAGGCTCCATCTATTGTTTACTCAGGAGGTTGAGATTCTGTTTGAAATTAGGTCCCAAATTTCATTTAGGCTTCCACCAACCTTGTCATAGAAATGACACTCCTGGTGAATGAAGCGAGTTGCAGACAGGGAGAGCGGGTTCCTTCCTCTTGCACGGAACAGTTTGGCAACTTGAAGGTGGTGGGGTCTGTGTTTCTTTCCTACAAGGATCACGAGGTAAAAAGAAGGCACTGAGGAACAAAATGCTTTTTTTATAGGACCATGGCATGGTTTGGGTGGGAAGAGACCTTAAATCTCATTTCATTCCACCCCCCCCACCTTCCCCTACCTCAGGTTGCTCCAAGCCCCATCCATCCCATGCCTCTTGCACCCAAATACCCACAAAGATATTTTCTCACCTGCTCACCAAGCACCACTGAGGTTGGTATAACCCTGTCCACAGTCACAATTCCATAATTTTATTCACCAATCATGCACAGCAGCCAGGCCTGCAGGAGCTTGGCATGGCCCGGGGTTTGGGGGCAGCACGTTTCACACTCTCCTCTTTACAAGGCAGATCTGTCTTGATCCAGATGGATCTTGGTGTGACTCAAACAAGATCTTGTGCAGGACTTCTAGAAAGAGAAAAAACTGTACAAATCCTGCACAAAACGCATGATTTAATGTAAATGTAAAAAAAGGCACCGTGCCAGGTTCTCAGTTTCTGTCACAGTTTTAATGAAAAGTGATTTCAGCATTTGAAAAACCTCAAAAGCTGTCTCAGCTAAATGCCATGCTTCTGTATATTTTCTGAGCTATACATCTAAATTTGAGCAGGATATTCCTTACATCAGTTGATAAAAGACAGCATTTAATAATTCTTTACTACAAAATTAATTCCTATTTATTATAGCCATAGATATACAAGGAAACGTTTTAGGGAAATTTCCTCTATGTAGCAGAATGATCCACGGGAAATAGTTCTTAATTCAGTTTCTCTGCACAAAGCTCTTATGTACTCCCTGCTAATGCACTGCAATCTTAATTCAGTGGATCCAGCAGTCTGCTTGGATAGTCAGGACATGTGTTTTCTCATCAGAAGGCCCAGCTCTAACATCCACACCTTGACTCTTAGCAGAAAATTGAAGCTGAAATGCCTGTGTTTTGCATATCAGCAACCCAGATTATTCAAATTCCCAGCTCTGCAGCCACCGCTGCCCATCTGGCTTTGGAAAATTGAGGATTCTGCCCCTGCCCTCGGAGCAGGGAAGGTTCTGGCCCAGCTCATTTGGGCTCTGTCAGCCCCACCCATGCTGGGGGTGCTCCTGGGGGCTGTGGAAAGCCCTTGGTCGGTGTCGTGGAGGTGGCCCAGCAGCCACACCTCCAGCCCGCCCCACATTTGGGGCTGTCTTTGGGGTAAAAGACTTTTTTTTTCCATGTTCAAAAAGCACCAATCCCATTTTTTCTCCGTCAGCTTGGCTGGTGACCCCCTCAGCCACCAAGCAGCTGGTCCTGAGCACCGCGTCCTTCCCAGGTACTTTCAACACCCACGGGCTCAGATGTAAAATTTTCTGTCACCAGTGGCTTTTCACCACTGCCTGCAGGGTTTAAGTGTGAATTTAGCAGAGCTTGACAAGGTCCTGCTGCCTCAGCCTTGGTGGACCCTGCTCTGCTGAGAACTGCAGCCTGTTCCTGCTGAGCAGAGCCATGAATTATTGACATTGCCTTCATATAGCAACTTATTGACTACAGCATGGTAAAGTGCCCTATTAATGTTTTAAGCTTTTCGCTTTATTTTAATACAAGTAAATTATTTAGGAAATGTTAAAATGCTTTATGCTTTGACTAATGAGAGTGAAAAGTGTACGCAGCATCTTGTTTTAATTGGATGTTTACCCTATCCTGTAGAAATCAAGCATTTATTATTTCATCCTTAATTAACTGTGCGTGCAATCCCTGATGGATACACGTTCAGTCTTTTTCCACACGATCGAGTCATTAAGAGGCATAAACGTGGGGATTATTTTTGTAGGGAAATATGGAATAATTCTGGTTTTCAGGTTCCTTGGTGGCCCTATCAAGAACCAGTCACTCCCCACAGGGATGTGTTGGTTGCCTGAGTTAAGGCAACGCAGTACACGAAATTTGGGATAATGTAAATTGATTCAAGGGGTGCAAAACCCAGCCAGTCTGAAACGAGGGATGTCTTTGAGCCTCTCTTTTATCTTTGTAAGCACAGCAATAGTCTGCAAGATCGCTTCTGTTATGTCATAGTGCATTAGAGTCATTTTTAGGGATTTTGTGTGTGGACTTCGGGATGTTTGTGGTATTTCTGCATTCTCCTGATTGCCTTTTGGATAAGGATGTGGAGCACCCACTTCTGTTCTAAACCACGTCCTTGCATGACAAACAGGACATGCACAGATGGGATAAAGGGCCTAGCAGCAAAGTCAATTTTGTTTTATTCCCCACCTTGCCACTGGAGGTTTCCTTTAGAGAAATCAGACTAAAATTTGTGGAAGAAAACCCAGCAGAATCACTAAAAAAATATCCCCTGCCCTGCTCTGAGGACAAGGCAGCCCCTGGCTTGAGGCAAAACTCACTTTTAGCTCAATTTTGTTGTTATTTCTCTTCCCCCCGCTTTTATTTTGTGCCCTAGCTCTGGAAAGTCCTGCTCAACAAAGATTTAAGCTGATGCCTGATCCTGAGTTTGATCCTGATCCACGGCAGTTTGGGAGTCAGGAGCAGCTGAGTGCCGAGAGTGTTTCAGGCCGGGCCTTTGACAGACAAGCCGTGTAACGTGCTCTAATGTCGTACCAGAGCAAAGGAGCCTTGGCTGGTGACTCCAGGAAGAAAAGAGCTACAAAAGAGCAGGCAGCAGATTCCTCCTTATGTATATTTGATCAGCCAGCTGTTGTGGCTGAGCTTTCTTACAGTGGTCATGTTTTCTTCTAAAAGAAAGCACTTCAGGCTTCAGTTAGAGCAGAGGCAGAGCAGAAGGAGCTCGTTCCCAGCCAAGGAGGAGGCGATTCAGGGAAAGGAAATGTGCAGACACCAGGGGAAGGTGTCAGTGGGAAGCATCCGTAGATTGTGAGGATGAGGATGGCAGGCGACTCCCACAGAAAACCAGTTATGGCTCATGCACATAATGGGGATGGAGTTGCTGTGGATTTGTATCTGAATAGAATTTTAACAGAATCCCAGGATGGTTTGGGGGGAAAGAGATCTTAAAGCCCATCCAGTGCCCCCCCTGCCATGGGCAGGGACACCTTCCACTGTCCCAGGCTGCTCCAAGCCTCGTCCAGCCTGGCCTTGGACACTGCCAGGGATCCAGGGGCAGCCACAGCTTCTCTGGGCACCCTGTGCCAGGGCCTGCCCACCCTCCCAGGGAAGGATTCTTTCCCAATATCCCATCTAAACTTACTCTTTTCCAGTAGGAAGCCATTCCCTGTGTCCTGTCCCTCCATCCCTTGTCCCCAGTCCCTCTCCAGCTCTCCTGGAGCCCCTTCAGGCCCTGGAAGGGGCTCTGAGCTCTCCCTGGAGCCTTCTCCTCTCCTGGTGAGCACCTCCAGCTCTCCCAGCCTGGCTCCAGAGCAGAGGGGCTCCTGTGTGAACACCAAAACCAGCACAGATGAAGAGAAGTGCTCTGATTTTCCAGCCATTGAACACCACCCCATCAGATCACTCTGTGCCAGGCCCTGATCAGATGAAGTGGAGGCCAAGGAAATAGCAAGAATTCCACAATACTGAGTTACAGAAACTAAAGTAAATTAGTCTTTCCCAGCCTGCGATATCACAGCAATCTTCTTCGCACCATCCTTTAAAAAGGCTTTCCCAGTCACCACGCAGGCTCCATGAAACAATTACAAGGGTGCAAACAAACCCTATCACTGATGAGCTAATTACCCTCCAGCCTCCTGATCTTTTGGGTTGCCTCTGTGGTGCAAAACTGAGGCTTGGGAGTGAATTCCTGCTTCCCTGTGCTGTGGGAAATGTCCATTTACCGCTGCACTTTTTGCTCGTGTGCAAATTGTAAACACACAGCTTCTTGTCTGGAGCCAGCTCTGTCCCTGTGGTAGCTGAGTTTTAGAAGTTTCCCAGGTATTTCCAAATATTCTGCTTTTTCTTTTCTGTGGAAAAATACATTTCTTCTTATGAGTAGTTATGAAATATGCTATTAGCCCAGATAGCATTGTTGGCAATAAGGCCTCCTGCTGAGGTTTCAGCACGAGTTTGATAGGAAGAAATGCATCCCTGTGATAAAGGCTAAAATAAAAAGCTGCATGGAGCCTTTAGCTCAGAAAGAGAGCACAGATATTTCAATGCTGGCGATCTGTTTATTCCAGAGGTAAAGCTGGAAAAATCCTGCACTAAACAGTGATGGTGTGGGATAAACCTGGCTGCTCCTTCCATGCTTTTCAGCAGGAGAAAAGGGTCATTTCTTGAGGCCTGTCTTAGAAGAGGTTGAAGTAAAAATGTTTTCAGTTGGATATTAAACTGAAAGGGGAAATTTAGGTTGGGCGTTAGGAAGGAATTCTTCCCTGTGAGGGTGGGGAGGGCCTGGAATCCCCAGAGAAGCTGCAGCTGCCCTTGGATCCCTGGAAGTGTCCACGGCCAGGCTGGATGGGGCTTGGAGCAGCCTGGGACAGTGGAAGGTGTCCCTGCCCATGGCAGAGGATGATTAAGATCCCTCCAACCCACACCAGTCTGAGATTCTATGATATTCCTGCTTATTTTGTCTGGATTTCAGGACTTTTGATTCCTCTTATGCCTCTGGATTCATTGCTCCCCTGCCTCTGCACATTCCGTGGGTAGATTAGCCTGAAAATGCACGAACTGTGCCTGGACCCTTCCTGTGGCCCTCTCTCATCCCACCGTTTTCCTGTTGTGCAGGAGGCAGGGAGGCATCCAGCTTTCAGCATCGTTCCTAACTCGTTTTTACACCCTCATAAAGCTGCTGCAGAGTAAAGAATCTCAGCTCTGTTCTGTATTAGCCCTTTGCAGGCAGCTCCTCCAAGCAGCATTCCATGCTATAGATATCATGGAAAAGGTGCCAAGAGGAAAACTGTTCCCTCTTTACAGATGGAAATAAAAGTCATGCTCAGCTGGGATGAGCTCATCTCTCCTGTTCTGTTTTTTTGGGGTTTTTTCCCCCAAAATGTAGGTTTATTGCTTGAACTCTGTTCCAGACTTGAGCTCCTTTCCTCCTAATCCACAAAATAACATCCAGGAGTTCTGTGTGGCCAAAGCTTTTCCTGATCTCACCCAACTTCTCTGAGAGCTTTCCTGTTTGTTTTCAGCAGTATCAAAAAATGAGGGCATAAAGAAAAGAACACATGAGCTATTTTTATCACTTAAGCCATTTTGGTCCAAACTGACTTTTTGGAGATGAAAACCCAGCAATCGAGATAGAGACGGATAAGGAAAAAAAAAAACCATCCCACAGCAATTCTTTATGTCTTGAGATGTCAACAGGTTTATCATCCCTGTGGGGGATGAAGCGCCCTGAAATAAGAAGGGAAAAGTCTTCCTCCAAAGAGTCACGGAATTATGGCTGAGGTACTTAATCAAGATCCCTGCAACTGCAGCAAATGCAGGTAGAGGGGTCTCAAAAAGCCATTTATTTCATATCCCAGAGACAGGATTAACCACGTCATCCCTGTCCTTAGAAAGTTCCACTGATAGAGATCCCACAGCTTGAGAACAGAAATATTGTACTGCTTAATGGGTTTCCCGGTTAAAATATCTTTTTTTTTTTCTTTTGCTGGTGTTCATCTTTCGTCTTTCTGCCAGATATTTCTGTGGCAGAGTGAGGGAGAAGTTGTCTTTGAAGTCTGCCAGTGCCTTAAGTCTGTTCTTCCTTATTTATACCACAGCAAGACCAGGTTTCTAGTTAGAAATGTCTTTTTAGATTGATAAATTTTGTAAAATCCTCCACCGTGGATTTGGGTTTTTTCCTGTTGCCTTATAGGTGCTTATCTACATAAACCAAAAAGAATGAAGGGGACGTGTACCTATATTTATAGCAACATATACACACAAAGCTTTAATTATTTACAGTGGTGAAGACACCCGATTCTGTTCATTATAATGTCATTTTCAGGAGCTATTTTTTACATCAGCCATATGGAGCTGTGAGGGATGGCTGAGCTGGCTGCGTTGTTCACAGTTTACCATGGAAATGCTGCAGATTCTGTGTTTCAGAGAGAAAAAAGATCCCTCTGTGTGGAGGCAGGGCAGAGCTCCTGGCGGGTGCCCTCCTGGATGCCCCTTTGGGCAGGGCACAGAGGGATAGGACAGAGGGGGAGGATGGCATCCATGGATGGGACAGAGGGGGAGGGATGGCATCCATGGATGGGACAGAGGGGGAGGATGGCATCCATGGATGGGACAGAGGGNTCTGTGTGGAGGCAGGGCAGAGCTCCTGGCGGGTGCCCTCCTGGATGCGCCTGTGGGCAGGGCACAGAGGGATAGGACAGAGGGGGAGGATGGCATCCATGGATGGGACAGAGGGAAAAACCCCTGGGAAAAGCCCTGGGTGTGCTGGCAGGAGGGAGGAGGTCCGTGCAGATGTGGCAGAAGGAGGTTGGGTTTTGCAGGGCCTGGGGTGGATCCTGTGGGGCTGGTTGGAGCCAGGAACTGCTGGATGGCAAGGCAGGGCTTGCGGGGAATCTCAGCAGGATCTCACTCACCCCTCTGGATTTTCCCCAGTTAAAGAACTCCTCGCTGCTCTCCGGAAAATAACCAGCTTTCTGTGCCTGGCCCCTCAGCACCCTGAGCATTTATCAGGCGTCTCTCAGGAGCTGTTTCCCCCTGGAACACCTGATAAATGCCACCATTATCACCTCGCGTCCCCTGCCTGTGTCCCCCACAAATCACGGTGACACCAGCGAGCCCAGCGCCCTCACCCTGCTCACCCCGGGGCTCTCCAGCTCGGGTATGAGGAATTTGGGAGATCACATGCAAAGAAAACCCTAATCCAGCATGTCCCAAATTACCGGGGGGTGATGGAAGGGCGTTTGGCAGAGCTGGGAGGGAAAGGCTGCCTCTTGTGTCCTCTCAGCTCTTTGCTCCTCTCCTTCCTGAGATGGCCAGTGCCAGGAGGAACGTAAAAGGGACAATCCCTTGGCTTTGAAAAATGGAGCAGCAAGAAATGCTCTCAGGCAGCATTTAGGGTGGGGGATTGTGCAGCATCTCCTTTCCCTCTCAGCTGCCCTGCCCAGGGCTTGGCCAGAGCAATCCCAGTGCTGGGCGAGCTCGGCCCTGCTGTGTAAAGGGTTCGTGTATTGGAACATGTCAACACCTCTGTCCATTTGTTGTGATAAGGGGGGTTTGTCTTTCTTCCCAAACACAGCCTTTCACATAAACCTAAAGATTCTGTAACTGTATCATTGTGTAAGATTTCATGGTTAAATCACGGAATATCCTGAGCTGCAAGGGACCCAGGGATCATCCAGCCCAGCTCCAGGCCCTGCCCAGACACCCCAACAACCCCACCCTGGGCATCCCTGGCAGCGCTGCCCAAACGCTCCTGGAGCTCTGGCAGCCTCGGGGCCGTGCCCATTCCCTGGGGAGCCTGGGCAGTGCCCAGCACCCTCTGGGGGAAGAACCATCCCTAAAATCCAACCTAACCCTGCCCTGGCACAGCTCCAGCCGTTCCCACTGTCCCTGGCCACCACAGAGCAGAGATCAGTGTCTGTCCCTCCTCTTCCCCGCACGAGAAGCTGTAACTGCGATGGGTGTCCCCTGTCTCTCCAGCTGGACAGACCAAGTGCCCTCAGACCACACCACAGGGGTTTTTCCACCTCCCAGAGTTTTCCCAGGCAGAAAGATCACTCCACAGCCTGCTCACCTTGCTAGACATTTTCTGGTTTAATGTGAAAAAGGTGGTTCTGGCTGGCCAGGTGAGATGAGACAAATCCCAGCACGATCCTTACAAACCACAGATCTTGCTTCCTCTGGGAAGCTCCCTCCTTCCCATTTTCCTTGCTCTTGGCTCTTGGGGGTTGCTGTGAGTGCCCCCACGATGGGACTCACCAGGGCCAAGCCGTGCCTGGGGCTGCCACACCACACCTTCCCCTCAGAGCAGCCTTTGGGAACCTTAAGCTGATTTTAACAGCATCTGTGCATCCTTTGTGAAGGAGAAAATGCCTCAGAGCATGTTTTACACAGCGAGCAGAGCAGAGCCGAGCACAGACACAGCCCCAGACAAAGGAAATGAGTGCTTTGTTTATGACAGATTTCTGTTTTTATTCCCAAGGTTCAGAAGTAAATTACTACAAAAACGCAGACAGAACCTGCGATGTTTGGCTCGGCATTATTCATCCAGCAATCTGGGAGCTGCAGATCAGTGTGTGAGAGACAGCAGCTAAAATATGGGGCTGCTCCAGCCTCTTCTGCTCCGGTGTAAATCAAGAGTAACTCTCAGTGAAACCAATGGAGCGTAAAATTGGTGTAAGTGAGAATCAGTGCTATCTCCTGTACCTATATGTCAGGGAAACTATTTGTTTAAAGTGTTTATAGACCCCGCTAGCACGAATTGCTTATTTTCTTACACATTAAAAAGATCAAAGGTAGCCAGAGTAATTTTCTAGCACGAGTAAAACAAACATGTATATTTATTGCCGCATAACTTGCCGGAGTCACACTCTCGTTGAGTCTGAAGCCAAAAATAGTGATTGATTTTTTTTTTTTCCCTGGGTTTAATAAAAGGCATCGCGGCGCTCTGCGAAAACGCACATTCATTTGGTTTGATTGGCACCTTCAATTTTGGATGTATATTCTAACTAATGGAATGGATATTGCGATGCACGAATCAATTATATTTGTTCAGTTGTCAGGTTTGTGAAGTGAGAACTGTTTAAATTATATATCATCCAGCTGTCTATACATTAGGTTGTCTTTACAGACAATTCTGTCATCAATACATTTGTTTTAATGAGGAGCTTATCAGCATCCCCAGCTCATCTCTCACCCGCTGCTATTTAGGGAAGCAATGGAGTTTTATCCTCAAAATAAAACGTTCCTCACTTCAACACCGGCAGAATACAGTTGATGAAGAAAGATTTGCTGCTGTAATTAACATCACTTTTGATTATTGAAATCACTGGTTTACAGTCCTTCCTATTTATAATATTTTCACTGAGTATTTTGCCCTGGATTTTGGGCAATATTCTCAAAATACTCCTGTTTTAATGCTGGGTTAATCTCTGAAAATTATTTCAGTATGGACTTAAAGCACCCAAGCAATCATTTTTGAGACTGTAACTCAGCAAAGGAATGGCCCTTTGAGGAATCAGGAGTAGGAACAATATCGCAAGCTTCTATTTGCTATAATTGTCCCCTTTCTTGACCTTTCCTATAATTTAATAATTTGATATTTATTAAGTTTTTAGGAGGAAGAATTATCTGGTGAAATATGAATTGGCTGCAAAACATGTTAAGCAAGCAAAGAATCCATGTTTCCTTATAAAAAGGGAAAGGGTACACCAAGTGGGATTTTGTAGGAGTAGTATTGAATATTTTTATTAATTATATAAATGGTTGAATACAAAGCTTCCACATTTGTGAATTTGGAAGAACTGGGAGTACTTTGAAGGATAAAAGTTGAATTTCAGATTACCTTGATTTCATACTTGGTAGTGCAGACTTAATTACCTGAAATTGTATTATGGCCTGTATGTGCTTAATGCATTTCCATATTTTTTCTGTGGATTACATTAACCATTTGTAATATGCAAATAATGAAAATGGCAAAAACATTACAAATCAGTCCAAGAAATTTTTTCAAGAAGCTGGGTAAGTTCTCAGTTTTGCAATTTGAGTTACTTTAGATTTGCAGAGGATTTAAAGAACTGAATTTGATAGAAATGGGGTGAATTTTTGTTTGTTTGACCAGCAAGTTTGGAAAGAGTTTGAGCAGTCTGTTGGAAATTGGAACTAGATGGTCTTTAAGGTCTCTTCCACCCTTATCACGTAGCACTTATAATTTACAGATCACAGAGCACTTATTGCTCCTAAAAGATCAGGAAACAAGAAAGGAAATTAATATTCTCTTAGTGCTCAGGCTGGAGCTGTGCCCCTTTCCTTCAGTCCCATATCACCATCCCTCTGTCCCTGTCACTAAACCCATCCAGAACCTTCAGTCAAGGTTCTAACAGCGTTCTCCATGGGGCTGGGAACAACTGAAATAGGATCATTCCTAGAGTATAAACTTCCCTGCTTCTGGCTGCTTACAGCCTCTAATTCCCAGGAGAAAGGAGGGATATTTCCGTGGGAGCACGTTCTCCTGTTGGCTGGAGACCCTGGCAGTGCATTTTCCCAGGTTTTGTTCTGGTCTCCGTCACGGAGAGGACAGGACTTGGGGGAGATCGGCCACTTGGTGATTCCTGTGCTCTGAACCAGATTTTTCCAACTGGAAAAGGGCTGCACTGTGGGTTCAGGGATCCCTTGGCAGGCTCCAGATCCGCTCACAGGGAAGGTGCCAGGATGGGGACCGAGCCCTGCCCCCGTGGCACTTGCTCAATCCATTCAGCACCTCACAAACACAGCATCAAATGGAACCTGCGTTCTCCATTCCCTGACAATCAGCTCCTCTCCAGGGAGTTCAGGGCAGGAATGTCGGTGGTGCTGTGCCACCAGCCGCTCGTTTTAGCTCTGCTGGAAGTCTGAGGAATTGTTCTTTTCCGAGGCACAGGCTGGTGTCTGAACTCAGCCTGCTCCGTGGCCAGGAATGTTAATTCACACACGTGAGGGAGTTCTGGGACTGATTCAAAGCCTTTCCTAAACCTGCAGGTGCCCAAGAGAACTGAAGTGATGTTTGTGGAGGAGAAAATATGCAGGAATTATACAGGAAATGCCTTTTCTTGTAACACTGACACTTTTTCACATTGGGAACTCACGAATGGAAGAGGAACGTTCATCTGTCTTGAGGTTAAGGGGTTTTTTTCACTCATGTGATGTTCTTGACAGTATTCTCAGGGTACTAATTTGTTACTTTTAATGATAATTCTCTGTCCACATGAGAACAGGCATACCTTACACCCAGACACACACACACAGACACTACACTCGCCTGCATCAAATATTTATGCGTCATTATTGGCATTAGGGATATCTGAAACCCAAATTTGTAGGAGGCAATTTTGTAGAAAATGAAATTATGGAATATTTATTCACCCAGTAAGCTGCCCTGAGCCTGTCTCTCCTGCAGAATTAGGGAGTTATTTATTTATGAGCTGCTCTCCTGCTCTCTCCCTGAAAGAGAACCCAGGTTGAACAGGATGTTTGTTTACAAATTGGCCAGAGAGCGCATTGTTCTCGGCTTGATTTGCAATGACTAATGAGCAACATAATTTTTAATCATAGCTTTTCCAGCCCGCCACGCTGACAGGCACGTCCCGCCTGTGCTCCACTCTTCGTGGCACAACGCAGGCGGCCGGGGATGCTGAGGAGGGAACAAAAGCGGCGGGAGAAAGATCAATGTGCCAGGAGAGAAAAAGACTTTTCCAGCGAGCGAGCGCGATGGGAGCGTTTTTCACGTCAGGGTTTTCTAGGACGCGTTTTCAGCGCGTGTGCCGAAAACGCGGCTCCTCGGGTCGGGCTGCGCAAGGAAATCAGTTTGTCTGCGCTAATGAATCAAAGCCTGGCAGTCACCAGGGGTAAATAGAGCATGAGATCTCGGCATCGGGAGCTCTGCAGGACGGCTCTGAAGACACCCCTGCCTCTACAGCGGGGAAGGCTGGAAGCAAATTGACGTTGACAAAGCTTTTAAGATTCCTCTCCCCGTGGCCCGGTAGCTCGACACGACAGATGCTCATTCGTTCTGCCACCTTCTGCACAAAGAGCCCGGCCGTGACCCCTTCCTCTGGATCCCAGGGGATTCCAGGAACCCTCCTGCCCGAGGATGTGGCTGATTTTCACAGCATTCCTAAACCAGCGACCTCAGGGAGCTTCGCAACCTCCTGTTTCCCTCCCCGGAATTTGCAAAGAGCAAAAATAACTTCCCAAGTCCAGAAAGGGATTTTTTGAAGGTGAAAAATGGGAGAGGACAAGGCAGAACAAGGGTGTCAAAGCACATCCTCAGCAAGTCCGAGTGCTGAATTGGGCAGTGCTCTGCTTGTCCCCTGCCTGTGTGTGTGTCCCTCGTGTCCCCCGCCTGGCTGTGCAGGCTCAGAGGTCCCCTCATGTGACCCTCAAAACATTATTATTCCCCTAATAATGATATATAGATATGTACACACCATTATTCCTTGATAAACCCGTGTTTGAGTGATCATTAAGGTGGTTTCTCTAACTCCCAGATAACAAAGCCCTTCCAAACGAGCTGCTTTGGCTTGAAAGTGCTTTTTTATCCACTTTTTCCTAGTAACAAAGAGCCTCTTTAAAGTGGAGATGACTCTGATAGCACCGGAGATATTAACACATGTTGTTGCTGCAACCCCTTTAACACTTCCAGGAATTTAATTTTAATTAATTACTTTGTAGTGAGAAGGGAGAGAGTGAGAAATGGATCACCTGCTTTTCTGGGGAAAAAAAGCAGAGTTCGAGACTTCTCGAAAGACTCAGTGAAAGGGAAAACAAGACTGCTACATTTTCTGCTTCTGATTTAGGGCTGGGAGATACTTTGCATCGCATTATCAGCTCATTTTGCATCTTAATCTCCATAAATCCCAGCGGCATGTGCCAAGTGCTACCAGGAACGTGCTCCTCTGCTGCCACTTCTCTGACCATGTATTACAGGAAAGACTCCCTGTTATGGCAGCAAACCAGGAATGCGGAATAACGCCACAGGATTTCGCCAGGAGCCCTCATAAGACAAAATTAAAGGTGCACCAGCCGAACTCCATTTAAAGGGCCTGGGTGTCCTCATTTTGGAAGTGCTTGGGCAGCTTTAATGGAGGAGGATGGTAATGGTTTTTGACACGTGCTAATGGTGTGTGTCACGTTCTTTATCTGTTCACGATGACATGGCTAATTTCTGATGGCATGTGTCACATTGCATGTGTTGGTGAAATATGGGTCACAAGCTAAAAACGTGCACAATGTTACCAAAATCTATATGCTAACAATTTCATATACGTCCCTTATCGCAGCAGCCACGACTGATCAGAAATCTGACTCTGGGAAAATGGTTTTTCAAGCCCTCTCTTAAAAGATGGCGGTGAGAAGCGAGGCTTTGGCAGAGCTGTTGCAGAGGAGGAGGAGGAATTCTGTTTCTCTGGAGACGTTCCTAGAGGTGGTGCCTCTTCCCGTGGAAGAAAGCTGAGAAATGCTGATCCGTTCATGTGGCAGTCGCTGATTTATGTGGTTTGGCAAAGGCTGGAAACAGCTCCTGGGGGAGGAAGGGTGATGGGAGAGCCCTGGTTGAGGCTATCCTTGGAAAACGGCCGCTGGGCACTGCAGCCCTGGCCTCCTGCCACCCTCAGAGCTCACTGATAACATTCTTCTTCTCCAGAGAGGAGCACCAGTGATAAGGACCCATTCTCCAGGTCCCGCAGTCCTGTGACACGGAGCCAGAGCTGCTGGAGAGGCAGCAGGTGACCATCCATGGGCTTGGTGTCCTCTTACCAAATTTTTGCTTTCCTGACAGTGGCCAAGTACCTTCAAGTGAGTCTTATAGTGCCCAGTCCAGATTCTTCCAACATTCCAATTTCGTGCTTTGCCTCTGTAGCCCCATCTGACAGCACATCTTGATCTTGAGGCTTTTTCCTTTGAAAAAAATTGAGAGAAGAAATAAATGAAACTTAAATAGTCATCAGACAGAAGTAAATTAAGTTATGGGTGCAATGGTGGCCACACATCTTTTAATAAGACATAATCTTTGATTCTCATTGGAGAAAGCTCATGTTCACTTCTCTTTTGCCAGCTAGAAAACAAGGTTGTGATGCTTTTCAAGCATGTGAATGCTACTCTGATCTTTCACAACTGCTTTTATTGTAAGTAAATAAAACTTCTCCGGCAGCTGCCAGGTCAAGCTGTGGGACTGGCGTGAGCTGAGTGATGCTGTCAGTGCATGTGGGATGGGAATGGGAGCACAGCTCGCATCTCCTGGCCAAGGAGAATTAGATACCCTAATGGACTCATGAGTGTTATCGAGAAATGAATATGAAAAATAGATAAAGTCAGCTCTAAAAGCCAGGTGATTGAGATATAGAGAGATGTAGGTAGAATATGTGCATGCCTGGTGCAGCCAAGCTTTGAATGAAGGAAACATGAGAAGAGGTTGGATGGAAAACCATTTCATCCCAGTCAGAGCCCATCTAATCCCACTCTAATGTGATGGTCAACAATTGGAAATGAAGTGGGGGCCTTGCCTCTGTCGCAAACAGCTGAGCTTTCAAAGGGCTTCTACAATTCCAACTTCATTCCATCAGAAATGAGGCATCAGGGGAGAAAGAAAGTTCATCTCAGCCAAGACACTTCCTGAACTTGGTTATTTTACTCCAAAAGAATTTTTAAGTCGTAAATCCCTCAAATCACAGCCCTCCTCAGGTCCTCCCTGCTTCTGCCTGTGCATGCACCACCTCAGCTCTGGCCAACACCTCTTGGTTTCCTCCTCCTGATAATTTTTCTGGATATTCCAGGGATTAGGCTTTGCTCTCCCACCCACCAGAGATGGTCCAGCATTCCCTCCCTGCTCCCTCTCCCTCTGCCAGCTCCTCCTGTGGAAAAAGCACATTTTTCCATGTTTGCCAGCCTTTGAGAGGGGAATTTGCTGGCCAAGGACTGCTGCACCGAAGGCAATTAGAATCTTCTGCATTCGCATGAAATAGACTCGATAATCCTACCTAAAATGAAGATGTCACTAGGAACAGCCCAGGAGGATGCTGAGCCCGAGGAAGCATGACAATAGATACTTTCAAACCCAGCCAAGCTTGAAGGAGGTGTGTTCTCCTCCTTCTCTGAAGTTAAGAAAGGGCCGTAAAAGCTCCTCACCTGAACAAACAACCCTCACTTCACTCTGCCCTAGCCTTAGTTTTACACCCCTTCTGAGAGAAGATTTTGTTAATCTCTGGGGACAACAATTATTAACCAGCTAATAAAAAACATCTGCAGTATGGACAAACAAAAAGTATCCTCTTCAGTCCTGTTTCCACAGGAATAGTGTCCCCATGCCACCAGGGGAAGAAAAACAATAAATCACTGCTGAGAAAGCAGTCACATCATCCAAATTAATTCAGTGATACCATGAAATGCTATTTTAGCTGAAGATATTGACAGCTTTTCCCCTTAAAGGCCAGATGATTTCCAGAGGAAAATACTGAAGACATTGGGTTTAAATATTTTCTTGGCTTTTGTAGGGCTTGGATGAGTGACATGAAGGATGTTTTGTTTCTACTACATAAAGTTATCCATAATCAAGACAAAGATCAAGAATTCAGGAATTTGTTTCCCGTTCCTCTGCAATATTTTGGGCGTGATTGATGCGCATTTTGCATCAGTCCCATAAATCATATTTTGCCCGTAAAGCAGAAAGAGGGAAAGGAGATTCCTGTGTGGTTGTTGCTGTGGGGTTTATTTGTTTAAGAAGAAGCTGCTAAAACCTGGATGGAGTCACTGAGATGTTAAGAGAGGAGCACAGACCACAGCAGAGAGGTGCCAAACCCAAGCAGGAAAAACCAGGGGCTGGGTTGTCCCTGGCTGGTATCCCTTTGTGACACACCTGGGACATCACTGCTGTCCTGCCTCGTCCCTCCTTCAGCTGTGGATGAGCCCGAAGGACACCCCATGACAGCCCTCCTCATGTTCTGGAACTATTGTGCAGGTTTCATGTCAGATAAGCTCTGCCTTATGTCAATAATGTTGAAACAGAGAGCATTGCCTTAAGGGGAAAAAATCCCCAACCCCACAACAACAAATAAGGTATAAAAAATGATGCAGACTGTGAAAAGCCTGGAAATCCTGAGCTTTTATTTTACTATGGAGCCATCAACACAAACAAAAGAAACAAATTGTTTTCAAAGTTCGGATATTGAACTGGGGAAGAGAATCAAAACTGCTTTCCCTGCTGTTCTTTTCAATATTCCCTTCACGTTTGATTTGGAAGTTAGATTCATCCCCGCTCTAAACTGTGCTCCACTTTTATCTTAAGTATTGCTGTTTCCAAAGGAACAAAGACTATTTCTTATCGGCGTCTTCCGGCCGGACTTCCTAATGCATTTGATTTCCAGCTATTAACCTGGGAGCTCTATAATCACAATCACTTTGTGGTTTCCCAGACCCCACAGGTTTAGAAGTGCATGGACATCCTTATAAAGATCATGACTTTGTTTTGTACTTAGCGGTGTTTGCCAATATCCTCTCGGCTCGTGGCTGGAGCCCACCAGGACGTCAGCGAGTCAAACCCCTGCACATCTTCTTGTTCTGCTTGCATCTCTATTTGTGCTCAGTGAACCCCTCAAAACACAGGGTTTTGGTTGTTTTAGAGCAGAAACATCACTCTGTTGTCCTCGTATCAGCAGAGATATTCACAAGGAGTTATTAAAACATTGTTGTGAATATAAAATCACGAAATCATTAAGGTTGGAGAAGAGCTGTAGGATCACTGAGTCCAGCTCTTAACCCCTATAATTGCAAATAATCGCCAGAATTATCTCAAATTTGTCTGAAAACTGATTGAGAAGTAAAACCCCTCCTTGAAGGTTCTACTGTCATGTCTGAAAACTGCTGGAGTTAGTGGTGTCCTGTGAGGGTGCTGCTGGGAGTGGGGTCGGAGCCCAACCAAACACCCTCAGGAAGGAAAATTGGGTTGAAAGAAGAGCTGGATTTGGGGGCCATAAATCCTGGAGCCAGCCCCCAGCCCCAGCTCCCCCTGCTCTCCACAACATCCCCTCGGTGCTTCTGGAAACTTTAGTTAAGATTAGAGCATTTTAAGTAAAAGTTGGTAAAGGCTGCTTTTCTATCACAGGCTAATTCACGTCTCATTTCAAACCATTTGCAAAGTTTATTATGAACTTTCAAATCACACTGCAGTGCTTTCTGTCAACTGGTAAACCACCAGTTTAACAGAATCGTGTTCCTTTGATTTTTTTTTTTGAAACTATCAAATTTTCTGGATGGTTTTCCTATCTGAAATCATAGGGGAGTGGCTACCAATTAGCATTTATTCCTGCTGTGTTTTTATGAGTGTTTTGCAGATAATCCATTTAGCATGGATGAGAAATGTGTGTTTAACAAAAGAGTCTTCAAATACCGACCTGAAGTTTGTCTGCTTCAAGTTCTGTGGAACATAAAAGCTCTCAGAGGGGACCTTGTGGCTCTGCACAACCCCCTGACAGGAGGGGGCAGCCGGGGGGGGTCGGGCTCTGCTCCCAGGGAACAGGGACAGGAGGAGAGGGAACGGCCTCAGGCTGGGCCAGGGGAGGCTCAGGTTGGACAGCAGCAGGAATTTCCCCATGGAAAGGGTGCTCAGGCCTTGGCAGGGGCTGCCCAGGGAGGTTTGGAGTCCCCATCCCTGGAGGTGTCCAAGGAAGGGCTGGAGGTGGCACTCAGTGCCCTGGGCTGGGGACAAGGTGGGGATCGAGCACAGCTTGGCCTCGGTGATCCTGAAGGGCTTTCCCACCCTGAGTAATTCCATGATTCTGTAACATTCCACACCTTCCCAAGCCCAGGCCCCTCTCAGTTGCACATCTCAGATTCCAGTGGGATTTAAGGGTGTGCTTGAAGGGAAGCCTGTGACTAAAAGTGTTCTGGTACCAACCACCCACCCATGTGCACGTGCAAGAGCTCAAAAGAATAACAGGTTTTACCTTGATCCACCTAAATGGTGGAAATAATATCTATTCTTCATGATATGGTTGATTCATCAATAAAACACCAGGTACAGGCCCAGCCTCACAAACTGTGAATATCTTTGTGGTAATTATATCCAAAAATAGCTCTTCTTTGCAGCTGCCTGGTCTCAAAAGCATTTCCATGTCGTGTTCCTGCAGGCTGGGCTCAGCCTGGGGCTTGGTGCTGGTATTATTCCTGGAAATACCCTTCCTCCAAAGCGTTATGCTCTGGTGGTAGGATTTATTGCTTGCATTTCTAGCAATGAAAAAGGGAAATAGCATTCTATTAATTGCTTTCTTCCACCCCTCGACTCAAATATCCGTGGACTAAAGACACTTTGTGTCATAAAAGGTTATTTCTCCATTAACACACTCTCAGACCAAACTGATTTGTGCTTTCAGGGAGTCTCTATTTTTTGGTACATAGGTTTGGATTAAATTTTTGATTGTTTCCCCCCAAAAAATCTTTACAATCCTTTAGTAAACCCTGGAATCCAGGCAAATCATTCCGTAAACTTTAGAACCTTAAAACTGGGCAACAAGTACCCCCAGCATTTGGAGTGCATCTATTGAAACTGGCACCATTCCAATCAGCTTATTAGTTTTATAGATTTGAATTCTCCAGGCACCATGTCAGAAATAACACAAAGTTTCACACCTAGCAGCATTTCTGGCTAGATACAGTCAATCAAATCATCATTTGCATTTAAAACTGGCATCAAATTCCACATTTTCTTCTTTGAAATCCCTGCCTCCGTGCATTAGTGCCTTTTATGCATAACTTGCATGAACTCCCTGTGCACAGTCATGTGAAGATTATGTTTAAATCAATGAGGAAAATATGGGAAACATCTGGAAGCGTTCACATTCCCACAAAAATCCTTTATCTGCACAGCCCATTATGTTGAAACCACGGGAAAAGTAATTTACCTCTCCAGCTATAAAGTCTGTACAGTTCTGAAATCTTATCAAAAGAAAAAGTGCATTGTCTTATCTACAGAAATGCTGTAAGCAGCCCATAATTATTTACCATAATTTGCTGTTATTACCATTTGCAGTAGAAAAATAAAGAATATTCTGAGTTAATTACACTCTGTCTAATTTTCTGTTGCTAAATCTAGACCGGCCTGCGATGAATGCCGGGCTGTGGGGAGCCGGGAGGAAGAAAGGAGAATTCTTCCAGCACATCTGATTTCTGCTGCTCTTGGCAGCAACGTGAGGGACCCTGGGGGGCTGCACACACCTTGTCCTTAGGTTTATAGGCAGAAGTGGACTGGAAAAAGAAACTTCCCTCTGCCCCTTCCCCTGACAACTGCTGGGTTTCTCTCTCTGGGGCCGTGGCTGTGGGATTTGGGGTTTTGTGACTATTGGGAAATTTTTCCTCGTGGAAAGGGGCGTCAGGCACTGGCAGAGCTGCCCAGGGCTGTGGTGGTTCCCCATCCCTGGAAGCGTGCAAAGGGGCGTGGATGTGGCACTGGGACATGGATTAGTGATGAACATTAAAGGTTGGACTCAGTGATCTCAGAGCTCTTTTCCAGCCTTGATGGTTCCGTGGCTCTGTAACACTTTAGGAGCAGCTCAGCAGGGCCAGCTCTGCTCTCAGAGGCTTTCTCCCCCTTCTGCACTCGCAGATTTAGGGCAAAAACCCCTGTTTTGTTTCACTGATGGGAATTAATGTCCCATTAACTTCCCATGTGGTTCACTCCTTTGCTAATTACTGCTTTCCTTTCCCAGGGGCAGTGGCAGATGAAGAACTCCCCGTGCCAGGAGCTGTGCGAGAAGCACCCAGCTACAGGAAACTGCATTTTTGATCAAAACCCTTCTATCCAGCCATAAACCCCCAGCCAAGAGGCAGATCCTGCCTGGAAGCACACGGAAGGGTGCAGGTAAGCTGCTCAGCGGCACAGCACACGGGATGCCTCATCTGGAGCCTGCTTCCCTCTTTTTCTGGAGTGCAACCCACAAACCAAACTGGAGATCCTCAGCAGCACTAACAAAGCACCCTAACACACAGCAAAACACCCAGTTAATCCTGCCTTCCCCAGAGAGTTCTGAGAAAGCATTTTTCCCTCTGTTTGGTGCTTTTCTCATATATTTTTATTCTATATGGGGCTTTTTCCAGGTGTGTGGTTTCTCACTGCAATTCCATTCCCACACAAAATCCCTTTCCTGGCAGCGTAGGAGCATTAGCAGCAGGAGCAAACTGGAAACTCAAGTTTGTGCTCAATTCCTGTGAGGAGACAGACTTGAAGTGAGGCCAAAATTTGTTCCCCAGCGTTTTCAGGTGGGAAGAAATCTTCTTTCACCTGTTGGTACAGAAAAATCCCCCCAGATCCTCATGGCTGGCTCCTGTGCCTCGTTGGGAATGACTTCAGCAGCTGCACTGCTGCAAACGCTCTGTGTGCTGCTGGAAGATTAGTGGCCACTTTACCCAGCCTGTGAACTCCAGATAAATCCCAGAACAGCAGTGGGAAGAAAGCAACATAAGCTCCAGCAGAAGTTCTCCGTTTATTGGAAATCCGCGTTCTGTGTCTGCTCGAGCGGCTCCAGGGTAACAAACTGCTCTACCTGCCTCTCCAAATATGCAAGATCACCAAAGCAGCTGCTGCCCTGCCCTCTCTCCATTGCAATTGTGCTGCTCTGCTGATTTGGAGTTAGTCGTGCCCCAATTGTGTTGCTACATTTATTATTCCCGTTTAATCCCGTCGCTCCTGTGTGGATTTCGAAGTGTTGTGTCTGGGGAAAAGGCTGGATATGGGGATTCTGTCATTTTTCAGGGTTTCCAGTTCATAGATTCCCACTCTAGGAAGCTGGAATTTCTGTTTTTAGCAGCTCTACGGTTGGGACCTGCTGCTGGTGTTGCTGGTCTCCACAGCCAGCCCAAGGGCAGCCCAGGGGAAACCCAGAGCTTCCCAACACCTCTGGGATTTTTGGCACAGCCTGGGCACGTGGCAGAAGCTCTGAAGGCCAGAACTGTGTTGTGAACCTTTCACCAGAAAGGAATTCCAGGAGCAGAACTCTGGGGATCCTTGTGGGTCTCTTCCAACTCAGGATTTTTTGTGGCTCTATAAAAACCTGGCCTGGCTGAGGGTGGGGTTTTTTGTCAAGGTTTTTAAGGGTAATGGGATTTCCCTTTATTCCCAAGGTTTTTTGTGATTACACTGCCAGAAGAGACACCCGGGCTGAGGGGAAAGCTGCAGTGCTGGATTCTCCCCAGAGCTGCCAGAGCTTGGGATCCCCCAGCAGCCCCAGGGCACGGACAGCACTGTCCCCAAATGTCCTCAGGTGTCCCTGGGGGGTTTCAGAGCGATGCCGTGACGGCAGTGACAAAATAAACCCCCAAGGGATCCCACAGCAGAGCAAGGCCCCACCCTCCTGCCCCCTCTGTCCCTTGGAAAGACCCACAGGGAACAAGAGGTCCCTTGGGGACACAGTGAAGTGTTGGCAAGGAGGAGTAGATGGAAAACATCTTCCAGTGGTCTGAATAACTCGAGCAGTGCCTAAACCCCCCAGTTTTAAGGGGTTTTCCAACTTTTCTCCCACTACAGGTCTACACCGTGAGTAATACGGGCTTACTTTGACAACTTTACTGCTCATCAGATTATTCTTGCAGGTGAAAAGGTGATTTACCCCCCTCCCTGCCTTTGCTGTGGATTGTTTGCAAGTGCAGAGCGGAGCCCAATGCTTCAGAAATGTTTAACTGTAAAAAAAATAGAAAGAAATTCCTAAAGACGGGGCCACATTTTAATTGCTCATTTGTAGGGTTTGACTTACAGTATCTATTTTGAGCCAAGATACAATTTGAGATTTACAGATATTTGTGGGCCGTGCCTCAAGGAAAAACTCTTTACTAATAGATACAGAAATTAATTGAGGTTTGCGTTTTTTCACTGAAACTATGATTTTTTTTTTCCCCCTCACTATTTTTAGCTCAGGATGAAACAGCAGACTGGGAGGAGAAATTGAGGTGCATAAGCAAGGAAGATTGCTTGGGGAAAGGACCATTCCAGCTGGGGATGGAGGATTTATCAAAGGATAAATCCTAGGAGGAGATTTCAACTGGTGCATATCCTCAGCAGGAGAAAGAAAAGTCATTAAATGTGCAGCATTTGATGGAGCACTCACTGAAAGTGAGGGGTACAAGGAGGATTCCTCTTCCAGCTGCCAGGTGAGACTTTTTCCATGCTTCCCTCACAGGGCAGCACCTCCTGGGTGCCAGCTGAGAGTGGTCAAGAATTGGAACAGGCTCCCAGGGCAGTGCTGGAGGCACCAGGCCTGGAAAGGTTCCCCTTTGCCAGTGGCTGTGGCCCTTTGTGCTGTGATTTAGTGGGTGTTGGAAAAGGTTGAGCTCAATGACCTTGGAGGTCTCTTCAACCCTTGAGGATTCTGGGATTCCATGGCTAAACTCAGCTTTTTGAACTTCTGCTGACCCTTTAATTAGGGAAGTAATCTGCACTCAGCCCTGACTCTCCTTTGGGCTCTGCTTTGAAGATCCTTTCATTTACTTTCCCCACTGGGAACACGATTCCTGCGGCATTCCCACTTTTCCAGCCATCCTGCGGGGTTGTACAAGGAGCCGTGAGCTGAAAAAATACAAATTTCATATATCACAGCAGCACATCAAAGGCACCCACTCATGATTTACCTAAATCACTTTAGTTCAAACCTGTATTTTCAGGAGACCTTTACAAGATCCCTGATGTCCCGGCCAAAAATCCCCCACCTCTGCCCTGCTGCACTGTGTGAATGGCCACGAGGAGTGTGCTCTGTCCATCTCCTAAACCCTGAATTCCACGAACTCCTAAATACTAAAATGGCATGATTTAGCCCAATCCGGTTCCACTACCATGAAAATGCACATTCTTTACCAATATAGGAACACAGAGAGGTTTTGTAAATATTGACTTCTACCTCTGCAATTTTCTTCATTAGAAACTCTACATATTTCGAATATTTGTATTTTTCTTAGCTGTTCCTTGTGGCAGTTCTACTCTGGTTGTCCAGATTGTTTCTTGGGAAGATGAATGATATCTGTGAAGCCACTGGCTGCTCCGTTCCTTAAGATTTCTTATTTTAAAGTCATCTTGAAAACAAAATGCTTTAAGCAACCATTTGCAGCAACCTGCATGTTTTTTACTGGGTTAGAGTAAATTCCTTTACTAAAAATTGCTGTAAAAAAGGGCTTCACTCTTGGTATAAATGTTACAGCTGCTGACATGAGAGAGACCTGTGCACAGTCTAAAATTAAATGCTGTAAAATTGAAGTAATCAAAACAAGACATCAATCACATTAAGACGTTAATGAGCAGACCCTGATATTTTCAGCCTTACATTTTGATGGCTTAAAGAGGGTAAAAGGATAGGCTGGCACACATTAAATAGTGCAGTGTCTGAAGTGTGGATCCCAGGTGATTTATAGTTTTGTCACACTCAGGAAACTTCAGGAACGATCCATCCATTACAAACACTGTGAGTGTGGCTCAATTTAAAGGGAACAAGTTCAGAGATATCTAAAGGTGGCTCCTTTCTCTCAGGATTTACCAATCCTTTCCAAAACCACACATTAATGTGGGTCTATCCTATTTGTCTGTGCTATCAGGGCTTTGTTTTTTTTCCCTTTGGCTCATCAGCTTGCACAGGGTTATTTTAGATTTCTGATTTTACAAGCCGCTTGATGTAAGAGATAAACATCTCCTGTGTTTTTACCTAACGTATAATTAGACCAGCAAGGGTCTAAGTCTTACAACAAAGCCTTAAAAATGATAACTTGCTTCCCAGTATGTGACTGAGAGACTTAAATCTTCTCTTGAGGGAGAGTGGAAAGTACCAGTCCAGATATTTGGAGATGAACAGCATGAAAATACATCAAATTCACTCAGGTAAGGTGCAGAGATTGTGCCGTTATTAATTTTCAAATCTGCAATGGGACTTCTATAAAGATAAATTCAGGACAAAAGAGGCCAGCTATCAAACTTCCACAGGTTAGCAAAGCTCTCTTTGGGAGGCAGTGGGAGGATTAGAGATGTGTCTGGGATACAAAAAAAAAGAGCTGAAGGCTCCAAAGGTTTGGAAACATAATTTTATTTTTATTATTTTGCCCCGCTATTCTTTTTCCTGTTGGTTTTCCTTATTAATATTTATTGATAAGCCCAGATTCTTGTGCAAAAGAATTGTGGGTTTTTTTCTCAGTTCTTCTAAAACTTCCTTGTCCAGACAGGAGGAGAGGGCAGGTAAACCCTATAGGGAGAGCACGAGTCCACAACGAGAGCAGAGACAAAAGTGGAGTGGGTCCTGAGCTCCACATTGCCTGAATCCACTCCTGGGATTGCACTGGGAAGGAATTTTCTTGTGCCATTGGAAAGCCGGATCCCACATCTGTGAAGGCAGCAAGGATCCAGCCAGGCAGCTGGGATCCTGCACTGGCACTCCCTGGCTGGTTCTCGCCCCATTTGTTCGTAGGGTTACAAATCCCACTTGAGCTAAGCCAGAAATCTGCCACGACTTCCAAACACTTCAATAAATATCCCCTGCTGCTATCCCAGAAGTCGGGGAATTTTCTGAACACAGTCAAAAGTGATTCCAGACAATTGGCTGATGATGGATTTGCTGCTGTTGAACCAGGCCACTCCGTAGGAGCTGCAGGGTCACTCATTTCCACATCAGATTTGTAGCGGTTGCGTTTTGGGTGTTGTTGCAGTAGTTTGACGGTTTTTGGTCTCGATTAAAAAGCAGAACCAGCTCCATGCACGTTTCAGAGACAACCTCAGAACCTAAAGCAGCTGTCGAGGCAGAGCAGAGTCAGAAATCACACATGAAAAGTTTATTCTGGACTTTCCTCTGGTTTTTGTCGGCACAGAAAGTTCATTAATTGTGCGTCGTGCCAGGCTCTTCATCCTTTTCCTTTCCTCATGACTCAGTGTGTTTGTCCCAACCAGCTCATTATTCAGCCCTGAAATGTGACATGCACAGCGGAGATGTGCTTCAGGAGGAACTCAGTTTATTGTGACAAAGCATTTTTTGTGCCTTACTGGGAAATATCCTAAAGTCTAACACATGTATATTTGCACTCTCTGCACTTTAGCAATGCTTTTATATTGGCAAAAACTCACCAAAATGCTTCTAAGCTCCCGTTAGTAGTGATGGCACGAAGGAGGGCATTCCCTCCCTTCTTCTATCCATGGAGGAATTCAGATATACAATAAACAGCATCAACATAAATTTACCTCTGTATTTTACATATTGTGCTATATATATATATAAAAAAATCCATTTTTCTGGTTATCATCTTAGTTTGAACACACTCTGAGAACAGGAGCTGGAGGTTGAGCTTTTATCTGTTCCTCAGAGATCTCTGGCTTGACTCTTGAACTCCTGCTCACTCCTGTTCAGACAAGGGGCAATATTTCTCCTGCCTGCCATGGGAACAGGGTTGGGCCGCTGATGTGTGTTTGACACAGCAAAGCAGAATAATTGAAGTCAAAATGGTTTGAGAGGTCTGGTCAGGTTGATTTTAATGAGGATTTTTAAAGCTGTCATCCTTCTCATGTGGGTTTTTTTTTTGTTCTCTGGAAGTTTTTTCCTTAGCAGCAATGCAAGTTACAAAGTATTTAACCAGCCTTTTGTGCTTCCCCAACACCACAGAATCTGTGCAGCTCATCAATTCTAAAAAAAAATACAAACGAAAGCCAAACCCTTTCTCTTGCCTTTCTTTAATCACGTCCCTCCCTGAGCAGGGAGCGCACTTTGCCCAGCTGAATTTCCCTTCCCTCTAAACCCCGTGAAAAGCAAACAGGAGTGGAGCTGCATCTCCATGGCACAGAGAACTCACTTTGAAATTCAAGTGACTGCACGCGGAATTTTTTTCAGATCTCTTTCGCAGCAGTGAGGCAGCTTTTAAATGGCATCAGTGGCAACTGTTCAATAACCAAAATTACAGTGGCCAAATTCCATTCTGATAATTGCAAAATTAACTTGTGTCACTGTTTCAAGAGGGTGTTTCCCCCTGGGAAGAGTTGGCTGAGCCAGGTATGGGCATCCAGACCACCTTTCATTTAGCAGAGTATATCAGTTTGATTAAAGTTAATAAAGCAAGAAGAGATTTAGCAAATGGAACTAATGTTGAGAGATAATTTCAGTTGGGATAAATGAACAAGAGATGGGGAGAAGTAATTATAGGAATTTGCTGAAGACCTCTAGGGTGAAATGCACATGACCACAGCACGCTGTGTGAAGGAACAGAACGAGAAACTAAACACAGTAATAGGATCCTTCAATTATCCAGGAGGAAACTGGGAATAGCCCGTGGTGATGCTGCCGCTGTGTTTAGAGCAATGCAGAGCATTTCAGAGAACCTGTGGGTGAGAGTGTGGGGGGAACATCCGGGAGCTGAGTTATTGTCAGGGTCACTCTGCTCTTCCCCTGCTCAGGGCAAAAAGCTGCAGCAGCGCATTTGGTTGTCTGAGGGAAGGATCACAACACCAACACTGAACAGAATCCCAGAATCCTTAAGGTGGGAAAACTCCTCCAAGACCATCGAGTCCAACCTTTGACCCATCACACCTTGTCACTTAGAGCAGAGGACTAAAAACCACATGCAGTCATTGAGGACTTGCTGCATCTCTACAGTTTTATTCTCTAGAGTATTTAATTTATTTAATTTTCTTCTGGAGTAATTTTTAGAAAGAAAAAATAATGATAAACAGAGGGGTTTTAAGCCATAAAGCAATTTTTTAACTTTTGCTCCTCTTTGGCTGCTCTGGGTTCCAGCACGGTGGCACTTGTTTACCCTGATGAACTCTGACTTTGAAAGACTCTGACAGGACTTAGCTGCACTCTTTTAATCTAAGAGTATAACCTGTAATCAATAAGCAAGGCTTTTAAAACCATCAATAATTTATTCCAAATTATTCCGTTTCCCAGCCTTCCAGGAACACCGCTCGCGAGTCACCGTCATTTCAGCATAAATAACACGTTAATTTTACCCCTCTGCAACGCGCACGTTGTTGCAGCAATATGAATTAATCCTGAAAAGCTACAATTCATTGTGCTGGATGAAATATTAAAAGCCTGCTGGAAGCTGGGTGGTGTCGTGGTGCTCGTGGCACTCTGGAGCTCGGCGCTTTCTGGGGCGGCTCTGACCCCGCAGCTCCCGGCACATCCCCGTGGGTTGCCTGCAGGAAGGGGCTCCCTGCACGTTTTGCAGCTCCTGGGCTGTGGAAAGCGCTGCTCTCCTCCGGAAAGGAGCCGTGTGAAACCGTGGGCACTGAGGTTTGTGGGAGCTGTGTCCCGGTGGTGCCTGGACAGATGTGCTCAGTTTGTAATTCAAGGTTGTTTCCTCCACAGCCACACTCAGCAAATTCAGCCTCAAGTCTGTGCTTCGGGCTCATTCCTCTCCTTCAATCCTTCCTTCCATCCTCGTTTCAATCCTTCATTTCACTGCTTTACCTATAATAACACAGATTCAGATGTATTTTTATACCTTAAAAAAAAACCCTTTGTGTTTCCAACAGGAGTTGCTGTGGTTAATTTACAAAGCAGGATCCAGCTGCACCCTCGACAAGGAATCGCTGCACATTTCCTGTGTGCAGGGAATTTCTGTAGATCCAGCATTATTTTAGGGAGGTTCATTTGTCTGGCTGACATTTTAAAATGGATGTATAAGCAGATATCATGGGCTACTCTTGTAACAAGCATTAAAAAAATCTATCCTCTGCTTAGTAGGAACCCGATAAAAAATATAAGGGAATATGACTGGGAGACTGGAGAACTGCTGTGTGGGCACACACATGGAAGGTGATGCCCTCAACAGAGCTGCTGAGCACTAAAAGCACAAAAGTCCTGAAGTTTTTACTGTGGATGTTGAGCTGATAAATCTTGGTCACAAGAGTAAGGAGCTCTGATGGCTGCCTCTATCTCCAGCCCCAGGACCGGCCTCATTTGATAACATTTTACCTCGAGATTGCATTTTCACCCCACTCTTCAGCTAAGATGGAAACCTATGGATGGGTCACAGCCTTTTGGGGCAAGCACAACTTCAGTGCTCTGCAGGACGTCACCCCCGCTTCGGTGACACCAAACCTCAGCACACCCAACGGGCTCTGCAGTGCCAGCAAGGACTGAAATCCATTTCCTCTGAGAGCTGAGGCTCCTCTGCCCGTCCTGCTGGGTTTTTAGGGATCGAGCTTTGGGTTTGCTCCCGTTTTGCTGTCAATGATGGATTAACGTGAACCCTCTAATGCTGCTGGCAGGGCTGGAGCTCCCTGAGCACCTGCAAAGCCCCACCTGGGTAAGCAGCTTACACAGGGATCCTCCCCTGCACGGCCACATCTGCTCCTGTGGCACCAAACCCTTTCAAGGACGGCGGACGGAGCCTTTAGTTTAAAAATGGCAGACAAAAATGAGCACCCAGAAACAATATTAGCAAGTTTTCGTTGCCCAGCAGCTGCAATGAGAATGATGATCTGCGTAAAAGGGAATTTTGGGGGGTTTTAGCTCACCATTGTCTTCTTGTTTTGCTTTAACCTGCAGAACTTCTCTCCATTGTTCTTTCTCTTGTGTGGATTACACAATTAAGTGACAAAGGCATGTTTTTGACATCTGTCTGATTTCCATGACAACAGATTATGAAACCAGGTGTAGTGAGCATGCGAGACGAAACCTGAGAAAAATGATGAAGCTAAATGAAGATTTAATCAGTGTGAAGAACAACCACAAAGGGGGGGGTAAGGAAAGACACAACAGAGGTATTTCCTTTATGGAAGACATGTATTTTTCTATTTCCTTTATAAAATGAATGTATTTTTCTATCTCCTTTCTGCTATCCAGACATTATGGGATATAAGAATAACCTGGACTCATTAGGGAAAGACAACAGGAGCAGATTGTGAAAGGAAAGGAGCCCTGGTTTAGCTTGTGACCTTTACCAAGCAGGTCTAGGTCCTTCCTGCGGGAAGGGGAGGATGGTGCCCGTGTGCCAACCACCAAAATTTTCCTTCTTCCTCTGATGAAAATCAGGGAAGATGGAAAAGACTGTGAGTGATTTTGTAAGGCTGAGTTTCAAAAGCCCAAAAGGCCACTTCTGGGAAGAGGTGAGGCTGCTCTCCTTGCCTGCTGTGGGTTGGACAAAGCAGTCGTGAATCCAATTGCAATGAGAGATATTTATGTTTTTAAGAAAAAAGTATCTCTGTATTTTGGAAAGGTGATTGCTGGGGAAAAAACAAACAAACAAACAAAAAGATGCGAAGGGAATCCGTGGACTCTCCATAACAGCAGAGAACAGAGCAGAGAAGCATCTGTCCAGCCTGGTCCAGGGAGAGCTGGTCCTCACTGGGAGTGGGAAGGATTCCATGGCTTTTCCAAACCTCTCCAAGCCGGGTTTTCTGCCATACTCAGCCCACAAGCGCTGAAAACTCCTGAGTCGTTTAGCCTCTGATTTCAGCTCCAGCAGTTTGCTTGTACTACTGGCTTAAGTTCATAAACTATGTCATAACAGGCTAAGCTGGACATCTTGAAGGACTGCCAAAAAAAGGGCAAGCAAAGAAAATAACTGTAATCCACAGCCTTTTGAAACGAAGAGGCATAAATAAGTGTTAAAGCCACGAGCACACAGAGACTGAAATCACAGGAAGAGCCCTGACTGACTGAGCAAAGAACTGGTGTTTAGGCTCTGTGTTGGTATTCCAGAGGCAGACAGTGAATTATAAGGGATTCTGATGTTGCCTGATTTTCAAGGATAACTCACGCGCATTTCAATGGAGCAGTTCTGAGCGCACCTGGATTTCCTTCTGCAATTTCCTTTCTGCAGGTGAGGGGGTCGCTTGGCAGGACTGGAAGCGGCTCTGGGAAGTGTAATTCACTGGCCTGACTTGCAGTGGGGACTGGGAGAGCGGTCAGGGAGAAATCCATGTGAATTTTGGAGCATTTGTCAACAGTGCTAGGAGTTCAATTTAGCACAGGCAGGGGCATAATAACGCTGGAGTTACTTTGGGGCCCTCACAGGCTGCAGCATCAATCTTCCAGGAGCTCGACTTGTGCTCATTTTATGTGTGAAACATTAATAGATTTTTAATATACTGGCACAAGATAAAATGAACTTCAGCAACATCAAAAAGAAGAATTGACTTTGCACCACGCACAGGGAAATACACTGGTGGTGTTTTACACCGCGCCGGGAAGTTGTGTGAGGGTCAGAGTGGGTGAAACACAGGTTACACAGCCTCGAAGATTTGTTATCTGCACTAAAGGGTTGTTTAGAGGAGCAGAGACCAAGAAGTGCAGGTTTATGTGCAGCTGGCAGCAGCTGAAACACAACAGGGCTTCCAAAGCACCTTAAAACCAGCCTGCACTGGCTGCATTCATTCTATCCTCTAGCATTTAATCCAAATTCATTCTAAATCTCCCATTTTCTATGCTGGGTTGTTATTGTAACTGACTGGGAAGTTAAAACCACCAGCTGAGTCACTCAGCTTGGTTTTCAAGGGTCTGAAATCACTCTCAGTGTTGGAGATGGGGAATGAGCCCCTGGAACCTGTTGCAAATATTGTCCATCGGCAGGGAATTGACAGATGAGAATTTTCCTCCATAGGGAAAGGTTTGCTTAAGGACTGTGAAAATCTACAGGACCTGTGGAGAAAATCAGAGGTAAAAACTGAATATTGGAGCCCTGGATTCGGGCACTTTCCATTAGCTGGGCTGTCAGTCAGCTGAGTTCTAGATTTATCTGGATAAATAAAGGAGGGGTTTCTCCATGCTTCTCCTTCTATCATTGCCATCACTTTGCTCATAAATATTTCCCATTTTTTGGCTGCAAGCTCCACTTTCTTGGTTTCTACGTTGCCCAACCAACTCTCCATCCTGAGGGTTAATGCTGAAATATTAAAATGCTGAGATTCTCTGCTCTGGCCACTGCCCAGGAGCTGCTCCCACCTGTGCCAGAGGAGGAGCAGCCTTCCAGAGCAGCAGGGCCGTTGCACGGGGTTCACTCCAAGCCTCGGCATTATTTTGGGTCGCTGGTGCTTTACATGCGAACTGCATCACAAATGTTAGATGGAGTTATAAAGTTAATATAAAAAGCAGATGGAGAGAAATTAAAAGAGATAGTCAGGGGAGAAGAGATGAGATATAAAAATAGATGGAACTGGTGAAGCATGGAAGTCGCAGAAAAGCTGTTCCAGATGCCAGGAGCTACTCTGGAGAGAAGTCCCATCCCAGCCACAGGGAGTGGTGGGGAAGTACACGGAGCAATTTCAGGGATAAAGGGAAGAATACGCAAAAATCTTTTAATTTTTGCCTTCAAAAACTGCCAAATACTACTCTGAATTCTCGTGTCTTGTGAATTATATCACAAACTTAAAAGAAGCAGCAAAAACTCACCCTCAATATCAGCAGTTAGACAAAATTTCACACCTTATTTATTACTATTTTATCTGGAAAACGTACAGAGATATCGGTCATTTTAAGTCAGCAAGAGAAAAGTGTGCATTCTGCACCCAGAGAAACTCTTTAAATTTGCTTAATTTGTTAAATCTCTTAGCACACACCTACATTTATCTCATAATCCATTTCTTTGGCCAACTCTGGGATTAAAGAGTGTGGGTTCCATTGTTCCCGCACTGCACCTGCTGAGCAGCTCCTCCTGAGTGGAACACCCTCCCTGCAGCCCTTCTGGATGGAAAAACATGACTCTGTGCTTTCACACAAATATGCATTACATCACAGTTTTTATCCAAATTTCCAGTCCTCTCTAACCTAAGTGGTTAATAAGGGTGGAATAGGAAAATGTGTCATTCTGCTCTAAGCTCGTTGATGGCACTGATGAACACAACTTTATTAGGAGAAGCAGATGTTGCCGCACACCCCGGAGGTGTCTCTGATAAGGAGCGTCGCCTTTCTGAATTTGCTGACGAATATTATCCAATATTTCAATCTCACCATCTCCCCGTGTTCTCGCTCTCTCAGACAACGAGCCACGAGCCCGCGGTGCTGCCCGTGATCTCAGCGCTGTCCTTGTCACAGCACGAGCCGAGGCAGCTCCTCAAACCCTTTCACATCAGCTGGGTTTGGCTCTCACTCAAGGCTTTGCGGCACGAGGTGACCACGGATGGAAACGGGGAATGGGTTGGGTTGGAGGGACCTTAAAGATCATCCACCCCCATCCCTGGGCAGGGACACCTTCCACTATCCCAGGCTGCTCCAGCCTGGCCTGGGACGTTTCCAGGGATCCAGGGGCAGCCACAGCTTTTCTGGGCACCCTGTGCCAGGGCCTCCCCACCCTCACAGGGAGGAATTTCTTCCCAATATCCCATCTCAATCTACCCTTTCCCATCCTACAGCCATCCCTCCTTGTTCTATCACTCCACACCCCTGTGCAAAGTCCCTCTCCATCCTTCTTGGAACCCCCTTTCCATACTGGAAGTCAGATATCCTGCCTGGAATGGGTCATTTCCAGGCTGAAATGTGTTACATTCCTTGGGAGCCAAATTGCTTCCCAGAAGATTTTTTAGGCTGGAGAGGCTCTCTGGAGCAGTCTCCCCGTCAATACCACGCTCAGACAAAGTAAGAATGTAGCAATTAAATGACATTTGTGGCCATTACCATCAAAGAACAGTATATTAATGATGTTATACAGAACCATTTCCCAGTATTTCCTTGGAAACTCTTGTTGGGTCTACCCATAAATGTCTCATAAAAGCTATAAATATTCAAGAAAGGAAGTCAGTTACATATAAAGACCTCTAATAGGCACTATGAATGAATTCTGAACCGTATAATAGCCAGGCACCTGTGAAAAATGGCAAGAGGATGTGATCTATACATTATATATGAAGCACTTTGCTACAGCTGCGAAGATTTCGAGTTATTCAGCGGAGCTAGAAAATTAAAACAAGAGAATGGAACAAGAAAGGCATTTGAATTAAGCCTTGTGTGGCGCTGCTTCTTACTCAGCGATCATTAGAATAATTTGTTTTGCACAAAATACATTTATAAAAGCTCATAATTTCCGGTTAAATGCAAATTCACGTTGCTGGTATTTATTTAACTTTCTACAAGGTGCTCACAATGGGTTTGTGACCAGAGCAGATGAATGATTCCAATCAAATGCAACAGGCAGGGCTGGACACTGAGATGTCACCGAGCCATATTTTGGTCATGTTGTGGATATTTTTAATACACAGCCAATAAAATCATGGTAAAAATAATATTTAAAATGATACTGAACTTTTAGTGTTTTTCTCTCTCTCCTCCCCTCATTCTTTTCCTTTTAATCAGCAGCAGCAGCAGCAGCAGCAGCAGCAGCAAAACTTGCTGCAGGTCCCGGGCTTCCACTGATACCAATAAAAATTTGTCGTGAGCACTGAGGAAAGCAATTCCCGGCTGCAAAAGGCAGCAGGAAAGGTCTGGGTTTGGGGGGAGCTGCCTGGCATAACCCACAGATTTACAGGATATTGGGGCAGAGGTCCCACAGAGCCTTTCAGGGCCAGTGGACCCACAGTAAATTACCCCGAGTGAAAACGTGGCACCTTCACTCCTGAGCAAGAGATTTGCTCAGAGGTGACACAAGATTTGCACGTGAGGGACCACCTGGAGCAGTTCCTGCCTGGAACTCATCGCTCAGGGCCTCCAGGAATGGTGCTACACTAACAGAGGGCTGATCTGTCCTGGCAGGATGCTCCAGTTTGGGGATGCTGCCTGTGATCAGCCACCCCTCTGAGCCTGTGCGTGGACCTGGAGCCATCCCACCACCACCCTGCTGGGCAGCTGGTGAAGCTCTGTGCTTTATCCTGCCAAATACGCCTGGAAAGGAAAAACAAATGGGACTGCATTTTCCTCTTCTGCCTCTCAGATCTGCCTCAGGTAGGCCGAGAAAATTCCTTGTGGCTGGGAAAAGCAGCTGTGAGCAAGTCTGTTCTCCACTCCACAACGGCATTCCAGTGCTGAGAGTGAAATTCCACAATAAAACCAGAGAAGCAGGCGAAGATTTCGTGTTTCTCGGGTCATTTCTCTTGCAGCCTGACAGGACATCTCTGAGAGGCTTCAGTCACTCCTGTGACAGGGTAGGCTCGAGGAACTCGAGGTGTCTCTGTGTTCGTGGCTGTAGCCAGACAGGAGAGGCTCCTTGTCCCCGCAGCAGTTTCCCAGCTGTGTGACACGAACCCCTCCTGCTCTCCTGGGGACAGGTGCCTCTCTTTTTGGGAGCACCATCCCCGGGATTTCTGTTGGAGGAATCCTTGTGCAGCTCTCCCTACACCCGAGCACTGACTGAGTGGGAGAAAAGCTCCCTCTACACCTGAGCATCCTCAGAACTCACTTCAGCACCACTGAGAATTCCAGCACTCGCTACAGAGCCTTCCACTTTCTGAAAAGAGCTGGGTTGGTCTCATTCACTCGTGTTTCCAGCCTTCCTCACCTGGTGGTTTGTGATTTTTCAGAGATGAGCTGGATATCACATTTACATGCTTTGGAGGTACGAGGAAACCGTGTAGCAGCACTGGGAAACAAGTGCCACAACCAGAGGTCACAGTCATCAGGGTGTGTTTGAACACTGCCTAACGAGCTACTCTCCTTGCTAAATAAATAATTAATGCCTGCATTTATTGAAGACAAACGCTGTCACAATCTTCAGGCACCGAAGCTGAAAAAGCTACATAAGAGGATGTCAGCAGAGCATTGGTAAAAAGGCTCTTTCAAATATCCCTGCCATAGGAAGCGACAGCTGCAGGCAGAGAGTCCTTGGCTTTTTGGTGCTGAAGAGACTTTCCAAATCATCAGCTTCTTTTTCGCCCCTTGGGAATGAAATACTTTCTTTTATTAACGCAGCAGTCTATGGGTCTGCATGGTCAAAAGTTACCTGCAAAAACGGCCTCTGACCAGGAAAAAGTTTTCACTTTCAGTGCACCTGAATAATTTCCACATTTTGGCTTTTCTGGATGCCTCAGCGACTTGGAGTGGCCCCTTGGCTGTTCTTGTTCTCTTCTTTCTCAATAGATTACTCATCTCTCTTCCAACCTAAGCAGAGGCAGAAGCCGCAGTCAAAGCTGCTGCCAGCAGACCCTTCTCCAACCACAGACACACAGCATTCCCCAGGGACCATCCCCTCTGGAGGAAGGAATAAAAACCCACCACAAAACATGAATATTTATCCCTACAGCTCTGCAGCAGGAAGAATTCCCAGCTCTTTTTCTATTGCTGAAGCAAAAAGGGGCCAAAAATTCCCTTCTCCTGCTGGTGGGAAGAAAACACAACCACTACAGCACTTGTGGGAGTCCTGGATTCATCCCAAGGTGCAGCACTGGGAGTTGGCAATGCTGGGGAAACCCACTGTGGGTTTTTGGGGTGACACTTGGGGTCAGTCCTCACCTGGAGGGGTCACCAGCAGTCCAAGGACCGGGCTAAAGCCTTGGCTGGTGCAAATCAGCCTAAATACACAGACTGTGACTCCCTGTGGCTGCGAATCCGGCTCTGTGTGTGACAGCCCGGCCTTGGGAAGGTTTCTCCAGGCTGTGGAGATGCTCTCTCCACACTTCAGAGCGAAGTAATGAGCACTCAGGGAGGAATAGAGAGAGAACTGAGTTCATTTTCAGATTTGTGGGAGTCCTTTATCATCCAAACTCTGATGGAAATGATCTCCTTAAAGATTATAACACTCAGACAGAAGCCAGGCACGGCCTGGCTCTTAATCGTTCTCAAAATTGATATAAAATCCAGCACAGGAGCTACAATATTAAAAATAAAAAGCTTCATAAAAAGCTCATTCTTAAGCATTTTTAGCTTTGATGTGAGGAAGATATTTCACATGTCCAAAAATCCACAGTGCTGGGTCTTGGCACCAGTCTTGAGGGAAGGGATTATTCCATGGCTGTGGTTGTACATCAGCTACTGAAGGGAAGACCAAAGCTAAAATTAGGCCTCTCCCAGTGCCATCGTGTTGGGTATCTTTGGATAATTGTTGCAGCCCACATGCTTGTCCATATGTTTTCCTGTGAAGGGTGATTAATTCTCCTTTTCTTCAATACAATATGGGGTTTATGCAGGGAATATGTCTTCAAGAGCAGGAGAATTCCTGTGTAACAGGAAAATAAAGCTCCTAATCCCGCCCTTCCCCTGGGGAAAATCCAGCCCAGTAAACGGCATCGAGGTCTTAACTTTCAGGAGTTGTTTATAGTGAGAGGACGACCCCGGATAAGGCAGGGCTGCTCAAAATCTGCCGTCTGGCCAGGCAGCAGAGCCCAGGGCTCTGGGAAGGTTTAAACAGGCGCTGTTTTTAATGCCTGGCTTTCCCTCATGCATTGATATGTTTTGGAGAGGGAGAACAGCCCCTGACGCCTGTGGGCTCTGCTCAGGGACTGCGCTCAGAGCCTCGCAAAGAGCTGGCACAACTCTGCCAGGAGCACCTGAGAATTCGGGATCGTGGACGTGGGGAAAGAATTCCCAGTTTTCTTTAAGTTGAGGCCTTAGGTTCTGGCTTTTATATTTTTAAATCCTGCGCTGCCTGGTGTGTAATTCTGGAGTTTCTTGGAGCCTGTTGGCTGCTGCTCTCTTGTGCCAGACAGACACAACAAAGCCTCTCCCAGCTCATTGTTCAGGGACACTCAGGCTGTCCCAGGCCCAAAAGGTGCAAACCAGGGCCTCTGGAGAGGGGGAGAAATTGAAGAAGTTCCATCATCAGCTAAAGTTTTAACTGGTGAATTTATGCTGATCTGCAAATGGACCAAACCTATCTAAGTGTGAAGAACTCGTGACTCGGGGTCCATCTTGGGGTCCAGCTTGGATGTGGCCTTTGGCTCCCCAGGGTGCACCTTTGAAGGCCTTTCAAATAAATATCCACCTTTATTCCCTCACTCCTGTCTGGGCTCTGTTTCTGGGTAGCCCAACAAGGCATCAAAGTAGGTGAGCACAGGACCTCTAACTTATTTCATTAAGCCCTCCCAAAGCTGTGTTTGCTCCTGAGTAATGCACAAAACACTTGTTTAAAGCCTCAGCCTGTGGTTTTGGGGTGGCAATTCCGTGCACTCCCTGACCAGCCCACACCCCCACCTGCCCCAGTGTTTCACCAGCAGGGAAAATAGCTAAAAATTACAGTTATTAGTCACTATTCTCCCCTTCTTCTGAGTCATTAACATCAATTACTAACCACTGCATTGTCAATTAAGACTATCACTTGCTGCTATTCACTGCTAATGTGCTAATTGTCATCAATTTACTGCCTCAATTACGTGGTCATACACTTGCCTCGAGGTATAGCGACGTGATATAAGGATCTGGAGGAGAAACAGCCTCTCCCTGCTTTTAATGCAGGAAAAGAAACCTGGAGTGAGTCTGAACGTACTGGATGGAGTTGCAGAACTCTCCTAGAGAAAGATTATTCTAACACACAGATGACGGTAAGGGGAAAAAAACCACAATTTAAGTTGTTTTATAAGCCTCCTTTTTATTCCTGACCCTTCCACTGAAAATGTGATGCTACGTCACCTGCAATAGATTCCTGGATCGTGTTCACTCTGTAATCATATATATATTTTTGCCTAATTATATCTGATTGCTTACTGCATGCTGTACTTTCTAATGAGCATTGAATTATTAATCTGCTGCCGAGCCTTTCTCAGCATACAAACGGGAAGGTGTCTGGTGTTGTCGAACACAGCCTATTGTGTTCCCTTCAAGCAGCAGCAGCAAACTTTAGGATTCAGCAGTGTGCCAGATTCTTTCTACAGACACAGCCGAGTTCTCTTTGACAGGTTTTAAATAATATGTTTTTGGTACGCTTTATCTGACACTAAGCTGCCCTGAAAATAGTAGAGGAAGCCTGCTAGAGAATAAAATCAGACAAACTCCTAAAAAAAAATATAAAAATCCCTCCTGCCTCTATTTTTCAGTCCTTAGGCAAATAACCTTGTGGGCTGCATGGAAGGGTTTGATTTCTTTAATGCAGTTGCTCAGCAATCCAGGGAAATAAAGCAGAGATGCTTATCCAGAGCAAGGGTCCAGGGAAAAGGATGGATCTTTTTCCCAGCACGGGAACAGCGATGTTTTGCCCAAAATTGTGATGGGCACTTGATTTTCATGTACAATATTTATCTGTGATGGAGGGAGGATTGGGGGTGGAATCCTCATCCAAATCATCCTTGGCCCTGGCATAGGGTGCCCAGAGCAGCTGTGGCTGCCCCTGGATCCCTGGCAGTGTCCAAGGCCAGGCTGGATGGGCTTGGAGCAGCCTGGGATGGTGGAAGGTGTCCCTGCCCAAGGCAGGGGGAAAAAAGATGAGCTTTAAGGTCTCTTCCAACCCAGTCCATTCCATAATTCCAGGATGAATGTATCATTTTATGCCAATAAATCCTCTCTTTGGCAGGTGCTGTGCTGTCGATGCCTCCCAGCCCACCCACACACCGAGGGCACCCACCTGTGGGCAGGTAGGTCCCAAAGGAGGGGTCTTGGATGGAGGGGGGACACACCCAGTGCAGGCTTTGAGCTGAAACTCTTTTTAAATTGTTTTCCCTGGAGAGCAGTGTCCTCCAGCTGAGGTTTGGTGGCTCTCCTGCTCCTCCAGGGTACGGAGGGACCGCTGCCCATTTGTCCTTACCCAGGTTCTCATCAGCATGCGAAACCTCTGGGCTGCTCTCCCTCATGGTTTCAGTTTCTCTGGCACACCCCGCCATTCCCAGATGGGTTTCAGCTCTGTGTGTGCAGAAAACTTTGGAGCATCTCTTTGGCTGTGTCAGCCTGGGCAGGTTGGGGTGTGCAAGCCCAACCTCCACCTCAGCTGGCGTTTTAATGTCTGTGAGGGGAGGGGTTTGGTTTTAAAATTTAAAATATTTTATTGGCTCCCTAAATCTCTTCTCTTAACTCCCTGCTTGTGCTGGACAATATAAATGGCAGCTTTGGCAGTTGGCATCGTTGCTTTCTGGTGATTGTTCCAGTCTAATGTTAAAGGTGATTCTCACCTCTAAAGATATTCCAGGCTCAGTGCATGAACTTAGATTTTGGCAAAAAGGAATGAAACCAATGTAAGAGGTGAATATTTGTGTTGGTTTGTTTAGAAGCTTTTTAGATGAGTTTGAGGAAAATTTAAGGAAGAGAGATGAGGTTCAAGTGTTTTATAACCATGGGGGGAAACATTTCTTTGGCTTCATCATGACTGAAACTTCGGCTTCATTTGAGCTGAGTGGCATCAATTTTGGGGTTTTTTTTTTCCATATCTAGATTTTTCTTTTGGTTTTGCTCATTTGTTTTCTTATCTCTGTTCCCTGACAAAAATTTCTGGAGAAGAACAACCCAACAGAGGCTGCAGACTCCGTACATTTTAACTGCTGCTTGTTGAAATTAGTTTAATATAATGATTACTTCTTTTTCCAAATACTCTTATGTGTAGTGATTCAGGAATGCAGCTGTCAAAGGGGAGGGGGAGGAGGAGGAGGGAAGCACTGAATAATAAGGTGGGAATGATGCACGGTGGAGTCAGTGTGTGAGGGCAGCACTTCCCAAATCCACCCCTGTGCCGTGCATCCCAATCGCGCAGTGCCAATAAAGCTGCTCCGGGTGTGTCCTTGTCCCAGCGTGGGGTGGTGGTGATGAGTTGGGACATCAGTGCAGGCTCTGACCTTGAAAACGCAGCTTAGAAAGTCAAAGCAGATCAGCACAGCCCAAGGGAACTTTCTGGTCCTTTAACAAGAACGTAAAGACACATTTTGTTGATGTACAAATATCTCCCAGACTCCCTAAACTGACTGTGTAAAATTTCATGGCTGTGGTCTGTTCTCACTTTCTGGCACTACTGGGGAAAATCCAGTAGTGGATTGGGTTGGAAGAGACTTTAAAGCCCATCCAGTGCCACCCCTGCCATGGGCAGGGACACCTTCCACTGTCCCAGGCTGCTCCAAGCCCCATCCAGCCTGGCCTTGGGCACTGCCAGGGATCCAGGGGCAGCCACAGCTGCTCTGGGCACCCTGTGCCAGGGCCTCCCCACCCTCCCAGGGAGGAATTCCTTCCTAATACTTTCAAATCCTTCATGCCCGGATGCAGGGAATCGCAGCCAGGTGAGGTGGTTGGGTGTGTTTTAGTGTGACGAATCTCCTGACTGATGGTCTCCTCCTGATTTTGCTCTCCCAGCTCTAAAGTCCTCCTCCAGGTGTAAGAGAGCTGCTCCTTTCCATCCTGTGTCTTGCAGGACCCATCTGAATTCCAATTAAGGTGCTGATTTATTTGAACTGTAGCAATAAAAGTAGTGACCCTCCTTTATTAACGACAGGGAAGGGGAGAGACAAACAGCCCATAAATTACATCAGCATCAGATCCTCAGAGGGGAGCTTTGGGTGGATCTCAAAGGACAGAGACAAAAGAGAGGGAAAATCAGGCATTGTGGTTAGAAAGCAACTGGGAATTGCTGGTTAATTCAGAAACATAAATAATAAGTAATTGCCAAAGTGCAAGTTGGTTTTGGGGTTTGATTTGAGGGGTTTTTTTGGAGAGGGAGAGCTTTTCTCCCTCAAACCACCTGCTCTAGACCTAGAAATTATTTCAAGAAGTTGAATACATCTCTTTTTCCTCTTGCAAACTTCCATCCAGTTTTATTATTTGGGTAGGTAATACCACAAATAGAGATGGCATTTACCCCTGCCTTGTTTCCTCTCAATCTGTTCTCTTTTCTGGGTTAATACCTTCTCCCACTCTGCTCTTCTATTTCAATGTAGTGTTTAAAAATAAAATGGCAGATTTCTCTTTGCTTTTCCTCTCTGTTTCTTCACATTTATATTTTGACTTTGTTACCTTTGGCTCACCTCATCTGCCTACATAGAAAGCTTTTTTTGTTTGTTTGTCAGATTCTTCTACATAACTTTTCCAAGAACTCAGAGAAAGCTGTGCTTAAAGAACAACTTTCATGCCTTTCAACCCAATTCATTTTCTCTTAGTACATTTTATTCTTTATAATTTCAAGATTTATGATTTACAAACAGAAGAGAAGAGAGGAGTAAAGGGAGACAATAACAGGAGGATGGGGAAAAATAAAATCTGTAATTTTAGTTTGGGTTTCTGCCTAAAATGGTGACACTGGGTCCATTTTTCTCTAGTACAATGGAAGGTATTGAATTTGGAGATTCATGCATGAACTAAAAACTGGCAGGAAAAAGATCAGTTTAGTGAAATTCAAAGCAAGTTCTTACAATGAAATTGTGTGGGGAGTGGAGGTGTCAGATTGAACTTTAATAGAAATTTTTCCCTTAATTTTTTTTTTATGACAGTATTTTATTTAAAAACCCACAAGCATTTCAAGAAGAAAATATTGTTCACAGTGTAAAAGTTCAAACGTAGCACTTTGAAAACAGGAGTGAAACTCTTCTGTCTCCTTCCACGCATCATCCTTCACTGTGGAAGTACTCCAAAAGAAATCATCTAAGCCTTTCAAATCAACTTGTTTTACTTTCTTGTTCCAAAGGCATTCTTTAAGCCAGACTCTGTTTTGAACACCGTCACTCTCCCTAATAATCATCTGCTTGATGGCTTCACCACAACTAGAGCAAAAAAATCAAATTCTCCAGCTGCAGTTGTGATGCTTCCCTGTCCCAAGAACATAAAAAAAGGCTCCTGCCAGCCCGTGCTGTTGTTGCAAACTCTTTGTCACATTTTGTCACAGCAGGGATCAATATTTGCCACGGTGCCAAGGCGGCAGCTCCATATGCCGCCTCTTTTCGCGGAGGGCATGCCAAAAATAACGCTGTGGTGCAGCTCCTGGGGGAGGTGGTGCCGTGGACGTGGACAAGTGGATGTGGTCTCCTGTTAAAGCATCCATGGACACCCTTCTGTTGGGCCAAAAGGCAACCAGAGCTTTGCCTGGGGTGATTTGGGGTGCGAGGACTCACTGTGGATCTCAGCGGGAGCTGGGTGGGTGTTTGGGTGCTTAGCACCACTCCAACATTTCTGCAGGCTGATTAATCCACCAAAAGCTTGTAATTATCCCAATGTTTCCCTCTGGACTCCTCAGCATGTGTTGGTGTCTGGCTGTCTCTTTGTAGCATATGTTCCCCCTTTCCCAAACCCATTCCGAGCCACTCCTGGAGCGCTTCCGCGGGGTCGGGGCCACGCGGCCACTCCGGCGCTGCAGGGTGACTTTGCTCAGCGTGGCGTTCATTAAGTTATAGGGTGGCAATGCCATGGCAACAGGAGGCTGTGGCTGCACTGATCACCAGACAACACTTGCTAATTAAAGGCAGCTCAACGCTCATCTCTCGCTGCTCCCCGAGCACAAAGGCGAGAGGCAGCGAGTGCGAGTTTGGCACTTGAGGGAAGGTGTGGAAGGAAACGTTTTGTGAGCTGCTCCTTTCCCACTGTTGTCAGAGCCATTCCCTGGCGCACTCACCTTTCTGAGAACCCAAAATGAGGCACAAATGCTCCCCTTGACCTAATGAATCTCCTATACCTGTATGCGTCTAATAGAGGCACCGTTATGACCAGAGAGGAATTTTATTTACACACCAGTTGGCACAAGGTGTTTTCTGGTGGCTGTGGGTGTCAGTTGGATTTCTAACCATTAATTTAAATGAATATTGAACTTCCAACTGCAGCTATTTTCTTGTATTGAAGCCGCTTCGGAATCTGAGGTGTTTATGTTCTGGTGAAGTTCTTTGGATTCTTTTTTCCTGACAAGAAATGGAAGACAGACATTTGCTGGGTTCTTCTGTTCCTTAGACCACTTCCATGAACTTGTGCTTTTCATTTTTGGAAATTACCCCCGGCACTGCATATCTATACAATGTCTTTTCTTTCTCTCCTTTCCACACCCTGTGATTCTCAGTACGGTGTGGTCAGGCTTGGCTTCCCAGGCAACCACACACATCCAGCCACAACATGCTCCAGGGAAGGACTTTCCTCTTTGGGTCCCTCATGGCATCCTTCCTCATGGATCAGGATTTTCCTAGGACCTGAGGACACAATTTGAATAGGAATTTCACAGAAATTAGCTGAAAACTGTGGTTGGTAGGTTCTGAACACAACCCATCGTTTCTTATTGCTGCAACACCTCTCCTCTGTCACTCACATCTTCCTTTTCCTTCTTAAAGAAGTTGCTAGAAGTGCACAAACAGTCAGAGCCAAGAGCTGAATGCCCCGCCCCAAAACTCCTTGTAGAGCAGGTTGTCCTGGGAGTTGGAATGAGGTTTAGCTCTTCCCAGGCAAAGGAAAGAATCGATGGTGACTCCCTCAAACTGAGGGCAGGATCTCATCAACTCATCATCTTCCCTCTGTATTTTTGTGGTTCCAACCCTTAACTTTCTCAATTCTTTTCCTTATAAAGTGCTTTTCACCTTATGCTGTTTTATATCACATTTATACTTGGTTTTCATCATAATTACTTACCAGCTTTCCACAAAGCAGCGGCCTGGGGGGAATCTGTGACCTCTGGAAATCCCTTCCAGGGAGATTATGCTGCAATAGTAACCTGGGACCCAGAGCCCAACCTCTCTGTGCACACAGGGAAGGGCATCATCTCTGATGCATTAACATGGTTTGACGCCACCATTTAAGCAACTGGAGATGCAGCTGTGGAAGAATCCGTGCAGACAGAAAATTAAATTGTATAGATCATAAGCATCTCAGGGTTGATTAAATGAAATGAGAGTGCATTTCCTCTTTCGTACGGAAAGAGGCTTAACATTAAAAAAACCCTAATCTTTTCTAAGATAAAGTTCATTAACACAATGATTATTCATTTGGCTTTTATAATGATACTGCTGCTTAATCACCAGAACATTGCTTCCTGTGCTCTAGGAGAACCAGCAGGAAGCATTTGAAGAGACAGAGCTGGTGCTAATGCAGGATGGAATCTCAGTGCCTTTCATTTGAGAAGTGAATTTCTGCTCAGGTTTCTAAAACCCCACCCGTCAAACAGCAGGAGCTTTACACCCAACATTAAATTTATACAGCAATGAAGCCTCAGGTTTCCTGTTTCTACACAGTTAACATGTAAGTTTCCTCCTGGGTCCATTTCCATTATTTATTATATTATTTGCCTAGAGTAGCACCCTAGAGGAGCATTGTACTCAGGAACTGAGCTTGTGTTGGGAGAAATACAGTGCAGTCACTCCAGAGCTGGCCTGGCCTCTTGAGTTTATAATCCTAATAAACAAGGCAAACAGTAATAGAGATAGATAAACAAATGCTGGAGGTAGTTGAGTTGTCTGCTTAATGACTTCCTCTCACCACAGTTTCCATTCCCCGCCTCGTCTCCTGTGCGGTTCCAACCATTTCTCCCACACTCCCTGCCCAGGTCAGTCTGAAACTCCAGGGTCACTTCCTCCCACTGCTGAATGTCTTTATTTCACCTTTCCCTTAACCTTTGCTCATCATTGCTGTTCTTTGTTGTTATCTTCCTTCGTCTCTCTCTGCTGGCAGCTGCTCAGTGCTGGTGACCACTCTGTGACTGTCCCTCTGGCACCAGGGTCAGGCTGGTGTCCCACTGCCCCCTCAGGTGCCACCGAGCAATGGCACTGCCTCTTCTCCTCCCTGGCAATATTTGAGGGCAGGAATTGGGATTATTTAACCCCTCTCTCTTTTCCTGGAGTGTTTTTCCTCTAAGAAACAGGGTGGAGTGTGTGTGGGGAATGTGGAGGAAGGAAGGAAGGAACGGGGAGATGCCTCCAAAGAAACAGGGAATATTTGAAAGGCAATCAAAAAGGATTTTAGGGCCTGCTGATGTTGTAAACGTGGGGCAGAGGGGTCTGTTTGCAGGCTGCCCTTTCTCCATAGTGAGAGCAAATGCCCCAGGAGTCGGCACGGGCTTCCACTCATCATTTCAGAAAATACTCTGCTCTTCAGGCTGCTGCTCACAGGCATTTGTTTGCTTATTTTTACTTCTGCAAGAATGGGAAGTCCTATAAAGAACATCATTCTTGTTCACAGACACAGGAATAGGGAAACTGGAACACGCCTGAGCATCTGCACCTTACTGAAAGGGTTGAACTCAAAGGGGCTCGGTCTGAGCCCAGCCAGGTGTAAGGAAGAGGAGCTCTGAGTCTCCCTGAGCAGCCTTTCAGCTCTGGTGTGATCTGAGCAGGTTGCCAGGCTGCCTTCTGCTTGCTCTCATCTTTTTGGCAAGCAAGAGCACCCAAACCTTCCCTCTGCCCCTGCTTGGCGCCGAGTTTGTACCGGGTTGCTCATCGTCAGCGCTGCTCTGACACCAGCTGTGACAGATAAAATCGCTCTTATCAGACTGGGATCCTGCTGCTTTCCTCAAGAGTCTATGGGATGGAATATGCACAACAAGGGGGGGATTAGGGCGTGGTTTGTTTTGCCTAAAAACTTCTAAAGCAGCTCTCATTCCATTTGTGCCATCCACTCTTAATTCCCTGGGGATAATTCTGTTGGGCTCAGTAGGGACAGTGAGTCCTTTTCTTTCCCCTGCCTGCTCAGTGCAGCAGTGGGAAAGCTGGATAAAAACAATCAGGGAAAATATAGCAACACTTCTGCTCTAGTAGGAGCTGTTCTAATCCAAATTAGCTGATAAAAGCGTTCTTGAGAGTGATTTGGTACTGAAGTCCACAAAAAAAAATGGTTAAAAGGTTTCATCTGAAAACAGAGCTTCTGAGTACGGATCGTTGCTGCACAAATGCGTTGGAGTATCTGGGAAGATCAGGTTTAACACTCTGCCTTGTTCTTCCCATTCCCCTCTCAGATCCTTTCGTATCCAGCTTCTAGAAGAGTCAAAGGAATGTGGCAGCATTTTTAAATTAAGCTCAGGTATGCAAACAGCTCTGATCCTTCTGCCTCCACAGCCATATGCATAAGAAAAAAAAAAAAGAAAATTTACTACAGGTCATTGTTTCTGCATTTAATTTTGTATTTATTTGTTTGGTAAGACTCCCCAGTCAGATGCTCTGGGCACTCCTGGCTATTAATTACAAGCTCAGCATGCCGTGCAATTAAGGGAAACAAAACAAGACTGAAAAGCTTCAAAAATAAATAGGAACACAGGAAAATGACACCACCAGATAGGAAAATCACAATATCTGTTTACAATCACTGCAGAAGTCACCAAACTCATGTGTTGGCACAGAAGATGAGCTGTGAGAGCAGGATGGGGCAGGGAGGACACGTTTTCCCCAGCCCTTCCAGGGGAGGGGACCAGGCAGAGAGACCCGGGCAGCACCAAAGCACAAATGTTCTTCCAATCCAAACAATCCGCTCTCAGCTTCAATGAGAATTTTGCTCACAGGCAACTTTCGCTCCCAAGACATCTCTTCCATAGCTCTTACAGCATAAATAGCCCCTCATTGTTCAGTTTTAAAGAAAATAAATGATGCTTTCAGCCCAGTGCTTTTCATTGCCTGTGACTGATATCAGCAAAGCACTGGTGCTGGTTATGTCTATGGAGATACAGCCTTGCAGTGCAGATGTGTTATTTAAATTACAATGCTGGGAATACATTTGTGTCAGTAGCTTTCCATCTCCTGCACTGAGCACTGAAGTTGTGAGGGGAAGAAAGCCCTGTTTTTTCCTGAGCACCACTGTATTTTCCTCCTTTCACGAGTCAGTTTGTTACATCTGAAGAGCTTACTCATGCATCCCCATCCAGTTCATTTTTATTACAGCTCTGTGTTTGTTATAGATAAGCTCCAAGGATGCAGCTGAAAGCTGGGCTCTTTCCAGTTCCCATGTATTTTTTTTTTCCCCCAGGTTTTAATCGTTATATAACATTGTGTTACGACACAACCTCCCTCTCGCTGAAAGAAAATTGCTAAACTCGGTTTATCGAGTGTTTGAAGGGTACAAAGTTCAGATAAGAAAAGCTGCGATAGTAATCAAAAATGCCAGTGAGAATTATAAGTTTCTGGAAGTGTAAAAGGGTGCTTCTTATATTTCTTCCCTCTTTTTCCCCTTTTCCTTACAGTATTCTGATCTCCCAAATACTCAATATTTGGGGAAGTCTCTTTTCCATGGGCTGTTCCTCTTTCCCATCCCTTTGAAGAGAAAACCTGGCAGGTGCAGTCTCTTGGAGAAGCAGCCAGTGGTCATTTTGGGGTGCTCATTTTTGCACCTGCCCGCGGTGGCAGCTCCTGAGTGCCCCAATTTCACAGCAGGCAGGAACCTGAGTTGATTGCAGGAGACAGGGGAGGTTTGGCCCAGCAGCTGCTGCCTGATGAGTGACACCAGGGAGGACAAGGGCAGATTTCTTTTTCGGAGGCACAGACCCAAAGGGGAGCCAAAAAAAGCCACAGGGAAATTCTTGTTAAATATTAGGGGGAAAGCAACCTTTACAATGAGGGTATTAGACACTAGGACAGGCTGCCTTGAGGGGATGTGGATGTTCTGCGGCTGAAGATGATGAGAATTCAGCCCAAACTCGAGCTGCAGTCCGTGCTGGTCCTTCCCTGGGTGCTGGGCCTGGAACAGATGACCCTGAGGCCCCTTTCAACCAAAATTTCTCCATGGTTTTAAAGCCTGGTGGGTTGCTCTCCATGTGAAGCAATTATTTAGCACCCACAGAACACAGTGCTGGTAATGTCAATCCCTTTTTTTTCCCTTCTGCACCTTTTTTCATCTACACAGTCATTCTTCCAGATCAATCATGTCTTGCTGTCACGGGAGACAATCATTGTGATCATTTACAGAAAGAATCAGCATAATTCTGAATGTTTCACACCCTAAAAAAGACGAAGATGACAAAGTTGTTCTTCTGTCCCAGAATTGAACTGCCAGTCTTGCCAAACCTCACCCACGGGCAATTAGGCATTCATCAAACACCAACATTCACATTCCTTTGGGGTTTAAAGGGAATTAGTACAATATGGATGTCGTGATGTCTGTCACAGACAGGATAAGGGACTGTGGGGTTATGGGTTGCTGGTAGGAACTCAAGGACCAGCTCCTCAGCATTTCCCTCCTGCTAATTAACTGGAATTATCCCTGAGGCCACTTTGTGGGGTGGTGGGATTGGAATGGTCTCAGGGAATGTTGGAAGAACAGCTCAGGTGTTCAGAAGGGCTGAAGGAAAGAGGGTTTGTGGTGATATTCCCCAGCTGATCTCATCCACTGAGTGTTCCAGGCCAGCATCTCTCCCAAGAACATCTGACAGTCAGAGAGCAAATATCCTGCGTGCTGCAAATCGTCATTTCTCTGTACGTGATGGGAGATTCCTGGCAAATTCTCCAGGACCAGATACACTGATTGCATTTACTTGGGGGATCAACCAGATAACAGGAAAATCAGGAAAAACCTGCGGGTGTTTTTGGACACCCCACAGATCCCAGCCCGTCCACTGAGGAGTTGGAATATAAATGCTGTGATTCCTTAGACAGTTATTTTTTATCCCAAGTAGCCAAGGAATGGTTCTAACTGTTGCTAGAGGTCTGATTTTTACTGGAATCCCACTGTCCAAGCTGCCTGTGCATCCAGTAGGGGATGAGTGATGGCCAAAATTTTGTGACAGACTTCGAGCCAGAGAAGGAATTCTCTGAATGTGACCTCCTTGATATTTTAGCCCTCACGAGTCTGACTTCTGTAAGTGTGAGAAGGCCAAGTGAAAGGCCAAGAAATGGATACATCAATATATTTTTATGGCCATGCTCATTTTAGCCAGGACAGCACTAAATTTTACCTTTCTTCCTCCCTTCCCAGCTTCTGCTGTGTTTTATTCCTTTTCCTCCTTTTCTTCTCTTTATTGAATCTAAGAAGAGGAACAAAAGATAGGTGGAAGGTGCAAAAAGGAGAATTATCCCAGAATATCAAGATATTCTGTAACTCTCTGATTTTGGTTCCTATTTAGGCCATTGTTCTCTGCAATCCAGTGGTTGAAACCCAGCTGAAGAACAAAATTCAAGGAGAACCTAAGCCTATTCCTGTTCTTATTCTATTATTCATGAATTCTTCAGTGGTAAATTGACTGAAAAAAATGGGCAAAACTAATTTGATAATTATAAGTTAATAAAACCTCGACTCTGCTTACCCAGGAGTCAGTAGCCATAGATCTGCTCTGTTTAAGCAGTTTAAATACATAAAACTGCTAATTACTAATGCAAATTCATAGTGGAGGAAACGATGGTGCAGCTACACCGAGAGAAAAAATGCTATATTTTTCCTGCAAACAATTTTTAGTTCCATGATTTGAAGAAATTCCAATATTGAGCTGTGCAAAATCATTATGGGGCCTTTTGTATGTAGAGCTGAGGGTTGAAAACCAGTTATGTAAAGATTTTTTTGGGCTGGCAAGGACGGTTAATTAGAGCCTCAACAAGGCAGAGGGTGAGGATTTTGACAAATCACCAGAAAAGTTGTATTGAGCCCTGGGGCAGAGGCTAAAGCAGGCCCAAGACACATGCATATATATATATATACACACTATATATATATATATAGTTTTTCCAGGTGACTGGGGGTAGAGGCCTGGATTTGCAATATCTTGGTGGTTGAGGATCCGAGGCAAACGTTTTCTCTGTCATAAAAAGTGGGGCCGGAATCTCTGCAGACAGGAGAACAAATTCCTGCAGCTCCTAAATTCTCCCCTAAGCTTGCTCAGGTTTCGGCTTCGCCCAGGGTGATATCACAAATCTGCCTCCCAGCTCTTGTGCCTCACTGCATTTCACTGAGTTTACACACAGGCAAAATTAAAATGTTACAAGAGGATGAAAGAAATAAAGTGAACTTCAAGGCCTGAATATTTGATATTCTAATATTCATTAAGAGGCAGTAATTTTCTGATTGCATCTATTAATTCTGGCACATTACATTGCTTCAATCTTTAAACTCTCCATAAATTTTATGCCAATTAATTAAAATAAAAGGAGCTGGGTTTTATACACCTTCTTTATTCTTAATCCTTTGTTCCTCCTCTCTGAGTGTGTCCCTTTCCAGCAGAGGGCTGTGACTTATTGTGAATCAGGCACCTCCCAAGTGGGACAAAACTCTTGGGAAATGAGACTTAAAAAAAAAAAAGAAAGGAAAATATTTCATGTCTCACTTTCATATTCAGAGTGGTGATATTAATAAGTGAGCTCCTAAAAAGAAACACCTGCATCCTGAAATTAAGGATTTGAGGCATTTCTGATAATCCAGTTCGCCTATGGCAGGAAGTGGAAAGGAAAAAGCATCTTTGAAATAATGGGAGGGCCTTGAGGTTGAAGGATGGATTTCTTCAGTTCATGATTAGTCGTTTTTGAACCAGAAGAATCCAAAGAAAAGCAAATAAAAGTCAGGGTTTCCCAGGGAAACCACTGCAAACTGAGTTCGGCGTTGTGCGAAACCTATATGAGACATTCAAACCCAAATATTTAGAATAATTACCTGTATGCGTGTGGATATCTATAAATTCCTGCACGTAATGATTCATTCAGGCCAATTAGTTCATATAGAAAGATCGGAGCTTTTTGGTCTAAGTTCCCACACGGGTCAAACGGGGATAATAATGCTTCTGTGCTAATTGTAAGGAGCCCTGGAGGAGTGCCATGGAATGGTGAGATATTATTTATTATTTTCTAGGAATCTTGGCCAGCCCTGAAATGCAGCCACCAAAGGGGTGCAAATGTGGTGGGAAACCATCTTTTGTCTTCAGCCCTACCTGACACAACCTTTCAGATAAGGGCAAGACATCCAAAAAACCCACTAATTTTCCTGTTAAACCTCAGGGGGAAAATAGATAAGAAAATTGTCAGATCCATGTTTATCAAGGGCTGAATGTGATTGCAGCACTTACATATAATTTGTTCATTTATGTCACAACCTGCTGGACAAATATATAATTTTAGTTCACATTATCATTGTCACAAATATTAAACAGGTCTGGATATTTTAGCATTTTTGGTGTCTGTATATTTTATTTCTATATTACGAGATCAGAAATGACATCAATGGCTCAGTGAAAAATCTCAGAAACAGAGGCAAAATCTGGGCTCTAGTATTTATATCAAATTCAGGAAATCAGCTTCCCTTTCAAAAATACTTTGGATGTCATTTTGAACACAGGTGAGGTGATACCCAGGGAATTTTGTATCCAAGATCTGTGAGCTTTAGTGAACTGGATTCCTTTCCTTTCCACGTGCACTGCCCTGGGTTGGGCCTCAATTTGGATATCTTGGCATCAGCTCATTTTTAATCCATTTGCTTTTTGTTCTGACTGAGAATCCATACAAATATTTCTGTTTACACTGGTATTTAGGACTCATAGCAAGGAAATAATACCAGGTCTGCTTGCCAGGAACCTCATGGAAGAAATTCCTGCCACATGAGAGCTTTTTATTTTTTGCCTTCTTCTTTCAGCTCCAAACTTGCTGTGTAGTCCTTCCAGTGGAAAAGCATGAAACAAGCATTTTATAGGAATATTTTTAGGAGCTGCCCATCAAAAAAATGGAGACAAGGGGACCTGGGCTATAACAAACCTTCCCTGGCACTTAAATACAGAGTTGTAGATAAGTCAGTCGATAGCGCTTGGAAAGAACGAGAGGAAACCTCCCTGGAAGCAGCATTAATTCCCCCTGGAATTTACACTGTTTTACCATTTATTTTTCAATTTTGAGATTAAACATGAGAACACCCAAATAGAGACGACTGAGCAGATGGAGACAAAGATAACAGGGTGATATCCAGCAGGAAAGAGGGGCAGGGTTGTGAGGGGAGCACCACGTAGCTCATTCCCTCTTTGTTTGCACAAGTCAATACTTTCCCTTTCCAACAGCACACAAAAGAAAAGTCTCGAGAGCCTTAAATTGCTTTTGCAGTCTTTACAGAGCACCTCTCCAAAAGCAAAATGAATGGGATCTGCTGGGCAGCCAAAAGGAAAAGCCCATCTCAACACATTTTGTTCTGCTCAAGACAAAACGCCCTGATCCCAACTCAGCCCTTGGTCATTGCTGCTCTTGTCTGGCAGAAGATTTAGAGCTGAGAGGGAGAGACTGGGCAGCTCCTGGGGAAACGAGGGCAGAGTGGGTGTTTGGGAAGGAACAGCCTGGGGAAAATGAGAATCTGGCCTCAGCTGCAGGAGAGCCTCACCCCAATGAGCCCAAGATGTTGAAGTCGATGGATTTGCTCTCAACTCACGTTGGGCAATCACAGGGGTAAAAAAGTTGACCCAGAGAGGGATGAGTTGGGTGAGCAGCAGTGGAGTCCTGTAAGCTCTGCCTTTTTCTTTTTGGTTAGAAACGATGCTGTCTTGGTCTGCGAGCTCAATTTAGACCATTGCATAAATGGTCAGACTTGGATTAATGGTTTTGAGCCTTAAACGATAAAAAAAAAATTAAAAAACCAACCAAAAAACCCCAAAAAAACAACCCAAAACCCAACAAAAATCCCCACTCCAAACAGCACATTTCTGAATGATAGACCAGATTCCCACTGCTTTTTATGGGACTATTTTTAAATTATTTTCTTAAAAGGCCAACTAAACTCAGCTGGAGCACCTGTGGGCTTCATGTATGGCAACCATAACAAGAAATCCAAATAACCGCTGGTATAACAACTCAGAAGTCTCCAAAAACCACGTTTCTGTGACCTCAGATACACCCTTGTCCAAAAATTCCTCTGAGAGACAGTGACAAAGGTGGTACTTTAAAATTTAAAACCATTCTGTGACTTTCTGATTCTCAAATCGAAAGGCAAGTGACCTCATTGCTGCTGACTTTTCCCCTGAGGGTGAAACCACCACTAAATGGTTTCTAGAGGTGTGGCTGGAAGCTCACAAAGGTCAGCTGCCAGGTCAGGAAAGCACAATTTACCTCAGAAAATCAAAATTTTGTTGAGAACTGATGTGCAGTGATGAGGACTAGTCCATACAACTAAAAGTAGTGCAGTGAGACAGTCCAGGCAGAGCTCAATGAAATAAAGATGAGCCGAGCTGCAGTTACTCATTTTTACTGGAGGCTTCAGAAATAGGACCTCATCTAGTGAACAAATCAACTTTCTGCATGAATTTTAGATTAAATTTAATCAATTAATGGCGTTTCCTTTTTTTTTTCTTATTTTTGCCAAAGACCAGCGGAGCGGAATTTTCCGTGGAGTCCCCAGGCTGCCTTTTTAATCCTGTAGAAATAGAGAAAATCAGGAGACATGGGCTTCTTTTAATTGTTAACTAACACTTTTTAAGGCACAGAAGCGGCTGCACGGGAGGTATTTCATCTCTTCCAAAGCGAGCATGTAATTCCTTATCCTAAGGCTCACTATCCTTGGACTGGTCAGCTCAGGAGCAGCCAGGGGAGGTGGTGCAGTTCCAATAATTGCTTTTTGAGTGGAGCTGGTGGCTGGGAATCTTTAACTTCCCATTTAAAGCGCAGATGAAACCGTTCCTGCACAGCTCCCACCCTCTAATCTGCTCCACTTCAGTGCTGGCTCTGGTTTTACAGCTGAGCCTTTGAACTCCGGTGTGAGCGGGACAGAAAGTGCCCTGTGCCAGGGATAATGACTCCTCGGGATGCAGGGACCTCGAGCCTCTCTGGCAGGAAGGAGGGGCAGGGTTGGTTCCTTTTTTCCCATTCTCTGAGTGTGGGATGCCCTGCGCTGACCTCGCTGATCCTCCCTCTGTCTGTGATTCCCACGGAAGGACAGCCGTTCCCGTGGCCTTCCTGATCCCCCTCCTCAGCCCATGTCCATCAAATCTGGGGCCTCAGTGAGAGGAGAGCGTGGTTTCCGTGAGGAAAGCATTCCTTGAAAGGCTGGACTGGGAACATCTGCTGGAGCTGAGGTGAAATCAGGGCTTTGCTGTGGATGAGCTCCAGGAGCCTCTCTCCTGCTCCGGCACCCGAACAAGAGTTTGGGGATGCAAGTGTCTGATGTGATAACAAACTGGCCACTCCCCAACACGGCTGTGGCTGTCATTTCTACCTGCAAATCTTTTTAGAGAGTTTCATGGGGCTTTTTCCCCCCTAAACTTAACTCTTTATTGTCTACTTGCCTGGTTCAGCAATGACATCGCACCAAAATACCCCAGAAGCTCAAAGAAAAACCAATCACTAATATTTCAACCTGCTCTTCAAAGATCTCGGAACCTTCTTACTTCCCTTGGATCGGATTTTCATGCAAGACGAATTTTGGGCATCACCACGAGGATTAGGGAAAAATCTCTGTTACAAAGGGGTTTTAGTTTTGGAAGGAAAGGCAGAGAATTGTGGCAACTGTAAAAGGCCCATGCAGAAAGACAGATGCTTCCAATTCAGCTGCTCTGAATTTTTTATATTCTCCTTGCACTGCTTCAGGTGCCTGGGTGGAAGGCACTTTTCCCACTGGAGTTTTGGTGCCAATGTGATGAGAACGTGAGGACTGATCATGTACACTTTCCTCATCATTTATTTATGACCACTTAATTAAGTTATTATGGGCTCTTCTTTTTTCTTACTGGCACTGAGAATGAAATTAATTTTCTTAGCCTTTCCTTTGTCGCCAGGATCTCTGACTTATCATTTCCCTGCCAAAACTGCTCTTTTTCAAAGGTCATTATATTATCCACAAGAAATTCTGGGAGGGCCAATTCAAAACCCACCCAGGTAAAGCTGAACCAGCAACAAAGCTTCTTTTTTTTTATTTCTATTCAATTCCTCTGGCAATATCCCTGCTGTATTTCCTTGCTGCTTCTCTATTATGCACTGCAAGACAAAAAAAAAAAAAGCCTCATTTTTTGTTTTCACTTTTCTTTCTCATGTGTCTCTTATTTGTTCTAAGTCTCCCTTTAAGACTTTTTCTCCCAAGATCTTTTTCCATTAACTGTTGCCACTTCTGGGTCAAAAAGAACAAGGTGAAGCCTCTGACAGAAGGTTGGCACCCCGTTTGCCAACAAAAACTGTCTTGGGAATAGCAGAAACCCTTGGATTTGCTTCTTTGGACCTTCCTACCCACATGGAAAACATCATCCAGCTGCTGAAGATGATAAAAAAAAAGAAACATCTGAGTTCTTAAGAAAACAAACCACAGAGTTGACATTCACTCCGTGCTTTAATGCCCCGTTTTTTTCTGAATAGGACTCCTCAGTGGCTGCCAAGAAAGACTCCCAGGTTTTAGGGCTAAAATTTAAAGGTTTTCTCCTTCCTTTACATTGTGTTTGTCTAAAAGGAAAGATTCCCTCTGGGTTTTCCAGGTTTCTCCATCCATTTGCTCCCTGTTACATCATTCCCATCCACCCCAGTGTGAGCCACTTGTCCCACCTTGGTCCCCAGCTGGGCTCAGGTTAAGCCATCCATCAGTTTATGTTCTGTTTGGCAAAACCGCCGCGCTTCTTAAAATATTTGTTCGATAGTACGGTGAGAGGAGGTTCATAATGCTCTGACCCGCCTGGTGAAACATTAATGAGAGAAATCACTTTGTAAGGGGTGAAAGCTTTTTTCTCGTTCAGCGAGGTCTCCCAAGAACACCAGAAAATAGAAATTTCGTCGCTCCAAACCTGACAAAACCCAGCAACCAGCAGGGACCTTTTTTCCTGCAAAACAGTCAGTATTCATCCACCTACGAGAAAATAGAGTAATAACAAGCGTCTTGCAAATAGAGTGTTTAAACCTTTCGAGTGCAGAGGACGCAAAGCCAGTTCCTATTTCCTCGTTTGGAAATTCTGCCTTGGTTGGAAAGCCAGGATAAAACACCCCAGATTATCAAAATACCACCACTCCTATTATTTAATTTCCTGTAATGGCAGCCTGTGTGTGTTTAGTTTATTTTTCCCAACAATCTCTTTTTTTATTTTGTCCTCATTTTCAAGTCCATAAATAGATTTTTGCCTCTGCACATCTTGAGGATGTTAAATCCCTCAAGGTGAGGCCACCATAACTTGACATTTGACTTTGAAAGTAGGATTGGGCTTAAAACTAATCTCAATCACTGTTTTTATTGAAAAGATACAAACATTAATAAAAAAACACACAATGCAAATATTTAACACTGTAGAATACTGGGAATGAGATATTGATTAGACAGCAAATGTCTAAATATTTTTTTAATTTCAAATATGCTTGCTGAGTTTCTACAAAATATATTTGTGGGTAATAATTTTCTGAGCAGTTTTGGAGTTTTCAAAAAGGCAGTTTAGAATTAGGAGTGTTGAGACTTTCAACAACCCTTTTTGGATAAGCTACTCTTGCTTCATGGTCTCGTCCTGGATTCGCGGTGCTTGCCCAAGGGCCGCATCACTTCTGGTATCAGAGAATTATTTAGGTGGGAAAAGAGCTCCAAGATCATGTTCAGCCAGTTGTCTTTGGTGTAGGGGGACATTGACTTTCGTCTTTTGGTCTAGAGGGCCCCCAAAGCCACCAGCAGGCTCCTGGTGCACACACGACTGGTGAGGGTTTGAAGGTTCTCCACTGGTCTCAACTTCATGTCTGAGCATGGATCACAATTTTAATCCCACATCTGCCTGCTCTGCTGGCTCCCAGAGCATCCAAACCCCCCTCCCCACATGCTGCCAGCTCATCAAAATCTGGCAGCATCCTTCTGACTCCCCTGGGTGCTGCTGGACCATCGTCTGGGGAGATACACCCAAAAAAAGCCAAGAATTCTCAGCAGAGAATGAACAAGTGGAAAGGTTTCCTTACAACTCACCGTGTGCTGTGCAGGCTGAGTGCCTTAATGGCACTCTCATTAAAAGTTCTTGCTGGGAAATGCTGTTTTCCTTCTCTTTTGGAATTGTCTGCGCTAATAATTAGCAGCTCCTTTTGGAAGTTGTTTATAGGACGTGTTGCTCTTGTGTCACTCCGTGCCAGACAAGACAGAAAGTGCTCCACAGGTGTGTGCACAGAGCAGATCTTTTAATTCCCTTTCCAGAGAAGGAAAACCCAGAGAAACCCCTCCTCCTGCCAGAATTCCCATGTTCCAGCAGTGAAATGAGTGACACCGGCTGTACCTGAATGCAGGAAGGGAAATCTCCTCCCAAGGCTTTCAGGGGCTTCCCTGGGGCATGGGAAAAGCTCCCTGACCTCTCCCCATCCTGCAAAGAGCTTTGTTTTCCAGCATGGTCTTTCTTTAATTGCATATGAACATACAAATTAAAAATATGAGGTTTAGCTCGCGAAGCTGGTGCCAGGAAAAGCCCGTGGAAAGCACGCAGCAGGGAAATCCCTGAGGAGGGAAGGAAGCAATGTGGGAGTGCTGGAAGCAGCCTGGATGGGGTTGCCAGGCATTGGAGAGGGGAAAGTTTAATTTTAAATAGAGGGAGCAAAACGCGGGATCACTCGGGAAAATAGGAACTGCCAAAGTAGGAGCAAAACATGGAATCACTTGGGAAAATAGGAACTGCCAAAGAAGGAGCAAAATGTGGGATCACTTGGGAAAATAGGAACTGCCAAAGAAGGAGCAAAATGTGGGATCACTTGGGAAAAGAGGGAGCTGCCAAAGCCTTAAGGCCTGGAGAAACAGCTGCATCGAGCAGGGCTGGTGATGAGGAGGAGGTTCAAGGGTTCAGGCCCTGCACCTTTCCCTGCATCTTCCCTGGTGGGCTCAGGTGAGAACAGGCTCCTTAACAGCCTTTTAAAGGCCATCATTTATCCCTGGGAAAGCAAGGCAGCAATCCTAATTCCTGTTTTCCAGCCAGAGCATACTTTATGTGTGTATATACATACACAGCATTGGATAAGGCTTGTGAACATAAGTACAGCAAAAAGCCCTGGTGAAGCTGAGGCATTCCGAAACTTTCCTCCCTTTCCCACCCCTCCGCAAGCCTGTCCTGGTTATTCCCCTTTCCTTTTTCCCCAGGAAACAAATGCTTTTAATTCCATCTTGTAAGAGGCCAAGATGCTTCCAGGGGAGCAACCTCTGTGCCTCCTCCTAGACACAGCCACACAGAACAAAGAGAAGAAAGAGCTTGATAATAATAAGTAATTATAATTCTAATTAGCACATATTTAGTGCTTTTCATTTCCAAGGCATTGTACAAATATTAGCTAATGAATATTTGGTAAGCAAACATTTTGAGCTTCTGGAAGGATTATTAAAAACCATGAAGAAAATACTTTGCAATGTTTGGCTGACTTTTTCTCCCTGCTACATTTGCAAGGTTATTATTTGCTACACCTGTAACTCAATCATGGCAAGACATTTTGTGTTTGTTATTTTTATAGTATTTAAATACTGGTGTCTTTGATTAGACTTCAAGGATCTGGAGGGTGTAGAAAGAAGCTCTTTAAAGCATTTTTAAAAGAAAACGTTGAGGGCAATGTGGACAAACAATGATTTCATGGGGGGAAATATTTTGCCCGCACTTTTCCCACTTGTTTTAGTGGGGATATGACCAGCTTTGGGTCTGGACTGACCTTCCGATGTTGTGCTTGTGCTCCCCTGTGGAGTAACCCAATATCACCCATACCCTGATGTTTTCCCTCAAGTTGGCACAAGGGTCTCCAATCTATCCCACATTTGGCAACTCTGAGGATTCCCACCGGCCAGGGATGCTGAGCAGCCGTTTAGGACAGCTGGTTTGGTTAGAGGGCACATCCCACGGTTGGTTTCCTGGGATTCCCACTGGGAGGCTGCAAAAAGTGAAATGGGAGCATCCAGAACAGATATTTGTAGAGATATTCCAAATCTTGGGGCAGATATTTCTCTTTTGTCATGGATGGAATCGTTGGTTCTCCATGGTGTTGGTGAAGAGAGGAAGAGGAGATGCACACACAGCGACTGCACCCAGACCTCTCAGAAGTTCCAACAACCCTTTGAAGCTCAACCACCCAGGTGTTCACTAAGCCAAACCCCTCACAATTAAATATTCTGCTGTGTACAGCCAAGCTCTTCTAAAGAGCTTTCCTTGATGGCTGTAATTGGTCCCGTCTTTCCTTGTCTTTGTCCTTGACTTTGAAGTTTGGATTCATCACCTTGTGCAAATTCTCTTTTGCACCACAAGTCCATACCAGTGGTTCTCGTTTCGTTAGTACCCACGGCACCTTTTCGAAGCTCACACGCTCTTACCTCTTCGTAACCAATTTCCTGCTTCCCAAATAGCCCCCACTTTTGGCACCACATCGCAAGCTTTCCTCACCTGAAGCGACTCGAGTATTCAGCTCGCTCTCTTTCTTCCCTCACCTTGTCTGCTCCAATTTGTGCTTTGAGCAGCAGCTGGCCACTGGATACATCTTGCTCCTTAAATTCTGCAGATCATGTATGATCTCCGTATTAGTTTCTCTTCCAATTGCTTCTGCCTCGCTCTCCCTGTGCAATATACGCTCAGCAGCTGCTTCTGCCACTGCCTCTGAAGGCAGAAGTGATTTCTCCTGCCAATTTTCCACTTTCCTCTTCTCTCAAGGCTTGATCTCGTCGTGTGCTTTAAAGTCAGCAATGATACAGTGCGTGTGACATGTTACTGAACTGGGGATGAAACAGGGAACACGGAGAGAGCAGCCAAAATATTTAATAACAGACTGTAACATGCACCAGACTTGACAGGCCCGGGGAAATCCACACCGCTGGAAACGACACCCAGCTCTGCCAAGGGGCAATCCAGGCCCCAGGCATCAGCCCAGACAGGAAGGGATTGGATGTGGAACCAAGCACAAAGCTGGATCTGGTTTTGAGACTTTTCTTTTCACAATTATTTCTGGTTGACCGGAAGTTTAGTTATTTGCAATTATCACTGCACAGAAAAGCAATTTTCTACATATTTTTAATAGGAAACCTGTTCTAAGTTGCAGGGATGTTTGATGTTTTAGAAAATTCAGTGTCCTGGATCTTTGCTCCCCATCTCACCCGGGTTTGACACATTTGGAGTGCACACCCTAAATATTTTAACTCCTGTTTAGAGTGTAAACTTTTCAGGTTGGGACAGATCCTACTCCTCCTGCAGAAAAATAAAGAATGCATTGGAATTTATGTTATTTGGTAGCAATATGTAGGTTTAGAGTAGATTTTAAAGAAATTGTTCCCTGGGAGGGTGGGGAGGCCCTGGCACAGGGTGCCCAGAGAAGCTGGGGCTGCCCCTGGATCCCTGGCAGTGCCCAAGGCCAGGCTGGACGGGGCTTGGAGCAGCCTGGGACAGTGGGAGGTGTCCCTGCCCATGGCAGGGGTGGAATGAAATGAGTTTTAAGTTCCCTTCCAAACCAAACCATTCTGGTGTTTTATAGTGTGTGAAGACAAGACACACATAGGATGGAAACTGATTTTCTCTCTGACTTGGCTCTACATATAAAGTTTACCTCATAGAAAAATAAGTTTATTCAGTGCCTGGCATAGTGAATTCTCAGTTTGATGTAAAAGTTTTCAGGCTCTATATTGCCACAAATAATCTGTCACAAAGAGCTGAGCACTTTCTTTTCTATAGGGATGTGAACAAAAAAATGTAGTAAACCAAAAATCAAAGTGAAAAATCAAGCCTAAGTGGTGGGGGGGGTTTTGTTGTTGTTTTAACGCATAGATTAATATTTCCCGATATTGTCATTTCTCCTCTACTGTTCTGGATGTCACCAATGTCCATTGAATGCAAAAAGGTCATCCAAAATTAAGGCAGGCATCATCCTTCCAGTATTTCCAGTTCGTGGGGAGTATAAAGCGCTGGAAGTGCTTAATCAAAAGCGACTTTCCTGAGTGACTTTTGGAGGTCTCGATGAGCTTTGCGAGTTCCCAGCTCCTGAGAGCTCCGTGTCTGCATCTTCGCTCCCCACCCACCACAAGCAGCGCTGGGTGATGACAGTTTGCTGCAGGATCCTGAGACAGGGCAACAACAGGATATGTGCCCCAAGGGTTGGGAGTGGGAATCCAGGGAGAGTCACACGTGGGAAACAGATTTCATTCCTTCTGCCAGGAGCCGGGGTCAGGTTCAGCCTGTAGCCTTTCAGAACCTGACAAAAAGGCAAACTTGATTCTTGAACCTGCTGAAAAAGCCCTAAACTGTTTAGATGGTGGGGATCATCAGGCTGCTTCTCAGCAGGGAGCTCTGATTCATCAGCACCAGGGTTTCCCCTCAGCTTTCTGCCTACATCTTCTACTTAGCTTGGCAGGGCCATTGTCAGAGAATAAAAGGCTTCTTCTCCGTGTCAAAGGGCTGGCATTCATCAAAATGATAATACTTTTTACCTAGAGCACCTTTTAGATGAGCTTCATGAAGCCTGTAAAGATGATGATAAAGAGAAAAATGTTGCAGGATTTTTTATTATATTTTTGGCACTAAAACTGCTACTACATGAAATGGGAGATTTTTCTTTTAGAAGTTTCCTTTGGCTTCAGCTTTATAAATATTCCTTGGTTAAGGCAGTGGACTGCTTTTCACACAAAGCCTAATCCAAAGCTTGCTAAGGTCAACAGAAAGCTGCTTATTAATTTCAGCAGACTTTTGAATCAAGCTCCAAGCGCAAAACTGCTCCCTGAATCAAACAAAAAGTTTTTGGAACACAAAAGAAAAATTCACATCTTCTAGGATCAAGCATTCATTTGTGTGGATGGCTTCCTTCATCATGAGGATGGTTTAAATTCCAGTAAATCTTCTGGGAATTTTTCTATTGCTTGTGGAAGTGTGTTGTGTCCAGTGTGAAATACTGAGGGTGTTCTCTGAGCAGTGCTGGGCGCTTTCACCTTCAGGGAAAATGGGAAACGTGATACCCTAAAAAAGGGGAATTCCCAACCCTCCATGCTGGAGTGATTAATTGTAGGAAGAACAGACAGCAAAGTTTAGGCACAGCTGAACTTGTTCCGCTGTCTGGAAGCAGCCACCAGAGATGGTAGAAGAAATTTTGGATGGTGGTGGTGGCAGCAAGACCCAGCAGTGCTTCAGCCAAGCTGTTGGCCTGTTCTGGAGAGTGATCCTGAATTTCCCAACAGAGAGCAGGGAAAGGTTGGTGGAAAGTTGCCCTGGAAGGTGCCAAGGCCAGGAGATGTAGGGTGGGAGGGGCTGGAGCTGCACCCCAGCTCACAGATTTGGGGTCCCCTGTCTGAGAACAGGATACAAGATTTTCATGCACTGACCTGGTCAGGTATTCCAGGCTGATTTAAGGAAAACTGGAGAGCTGCTGGTTGGGCTCAGTTGCTCACATTTTTCAGCAGCAAGCAGGAAAACATTGCTCCAGAAAAGTCCAGTCTAAAAAAATCAGAGATTTATAGGAAAGCTTTCAGAAAGGGGGAAAAGTGACGTGCAGAAAAGATGAATTCTTCCAATTTTTCTCGCTGGTAAAGGTGCTCATTTATCTGCATCAGGAAGAAAGCTCATGGAATATCTCTGCCTCTTGGTTACACCAAACTGGACATGGCTGCTTGAGTCCTCTCCATTGGCCAAGAGCAGCAACAGAAAGAGAAATTAGGGGCTTCCAGTGATTTCTCCCCCAGCTGTGCTCCAGATCAGCTATTCCTTGTGCAATCCAACGCATGCCAAGCTTCCATCCACTCGTTCCTCCTTGCATGGCCAAGATAATGAGAACCTGGACCTTCTAAACGAGCTGAGATTTCAGTGAGGGTTTAGAGGGCAGCAAAACCTTTCACAGGCAAATGCCTCATTTGCATTTTCTAAGTTCACCTCGGAACCTCGGGTGTCTGCTCTCTGCAGGCCCAAGCCACAAAGGAGAACAGGGGGTCGCTGGATGCCAAAATGCACAGAATTGTCAATTATCCGACTGTGACTCACACTTTTGGTGTCCATACAAGCCCTTGAATCACTCTCCCTGGGCTTACTGTAAATATAATTCCCCATAAACCTGCTGGATAAGTTTGCAAACTGAATTCCAAACCCCAGGGAGGTTAGAATGAGATGACCCTTAAGGTCCCTTCCGACCCAAACCATTCTCTGATTCCATGATCCCCTCTATGACTGGGATTCAATCCTGACCCACTCTGCTCTAAATGGCACAACCTTTCAGGGGCAATATTAGGAAACCTGATTTAAGCACCTATTAGCTTAAACTTCCTTAAATATAGAGCTGTTTGCTTTTAATTAGCTCTGTACGCCTGCCCACATTTGCAAAGACACAGAGGGCAGTGTCTGCTGAGGTTTTGGAAAATGGCATGAAAATAAAGAGTAAAGGACACAATTACTCCCATTAAAGATGGATCTCTACCCCCAGCTCCTGCCTGTGAGCTCTCTAAGCCCTGCCAGACTGGTGAGGGGAAGGGATGTGCTCCCAACGTGGGGCTTTCCAGGGAATACGTCCTTACGAGCAGATGGAATAAGTTCATCCTTCCCAAAGACAGAATTGCTTCTCAGTGGATGACGGAGGACACCAAAGGAGCACTAATAAATAACACTAAAGGAACTGCAGTCTGAGTGTGCAGAGCTCTCTTCCTCCAGAAACACCTGGGGAATCCAGGAGTTGGTGAGCATCAAGCTGGTCTGTAGTTTATCCTGTAGTTTATCCCCCAAACCTCATCCTCCAGAGGGAAAAAGGCTGTGATAGAATTACCTGGATGATCCCCTTGATCTTTCTGGGCTTCCTCCAGCACAGCCTTGCAAACCTCGGCTAAGATTGCCAAGGGAGCAGCACAAGAGAGGATTCCGTTTCTCCAAGGGGTGGATATCTGCATTTCCCTTGCTCCTAAATCACTCAGGCAATCTAAATTATCTGCTCTGTCACATATCTCCCACTCTCCACGAGGAGATATTCACACAAAAATATTTTAAAATATAATCTTTCAGTCATTTTCTTTAATACAGCTTAGAACTACAGATATTTATTGCTTCACTCGCTCCACTCAGCATCTGACATTTCTCCTGCATTTGTTTTTCTGACTCTCCTGCTTCTCCCAACCCAGCCTGTCACTGGGCAGCCAGTGAAAATCACGGGGTAAAGTGAAATAAAGTGAAATGCAGTGCTGCTGTTCGGGGAAAGAAGCCTAAAAGCTTTCCCAAGCCAGCAGCCAGGTGCCTCAGCGGATGAACACTGGCATTTGGCACTTTGTAATGGGTTAGGAGCCTCGAAATTTATTGTAAACTTAATGCAGCTTTACAGCCTATCTTCAAAACATTTACACAGCCAGTAAAAGATGATGGATATTTTCGGAGCATTCCTCTTCCCCAGCAGTTCCTGCTGCTCTAACCCTGCACGAGCAGCACAGATTTGAAATATATTATTGATGTATCTTTGAAGATTTGTTATCTGATCCCTCATGTTTATTGCTGGTATGCAACTGGCTCCGAAGTGTCCTCTTCTCTGAGGCAGGGGTGAGGAGATAGGATCAGGGTGATTGTTATTTGTGTTATTGGTGTTGTGGGTAAGAGGCAGCAGCCCAGCAGGGCTCCATTGATTTAGATCCCAGACAAAGGCTCAGGATAACAGAGTAGCTGCTCTTTACATTTTACTTTTTAAATAAAACAGGGAAACAAGGGCAGAAAGAAAGAGATACAGGAGATAAACAAGCAGCAGAGAATGAAGTGCAGGGGAGATAGATGTGTGTCTGCACCTGTGCAGATAATGAGAGCCAGACTTTGCACTTAATGGCAACTTCTCAATTGACTCCTTCTTGATGGAAGGTTGGAGAGGTGAATGAAGAGCGACAGAATTAGAAACCAGTGCAGAAATCCAGCTTGGGAAGGTGGGCAGAGTTATGGGAAGGTCATCTCTTTTATGACTATCGGATCCTGGATGCTTTGTTACTCCACATCTCCAATCTGATTTCGCCCACAATGTGTTTCATGGATTATATGGCTCAGGCATCCCTCTTTTTGCATGGCCTTATTTATTCCCTCTAAAGCCAAGAGCTGGACCAAACTTCCAGTGCAAAGCACAATGGATTTGCTGTTAGAGCTGACTGAAGCAGAGGCCCAGGATATTTCCCAGCCCAGCTGGACGTAAGCAGGCGTTAGCTCGGCAGGGAATGTCCCGCCGGACCGCAGCGGCTCGCAAGGGATAACGGCAGAGCGTAAATGGAACAGCATCTTCTAATCACAGAATGAGCTGGCACGAGCAGTGAGAAGGAGAACGACCTGAAATGTTCAGAGAGAGCAGCCAGAGGCTGGTGCCTTTAGATGGGAGAAATACTAAATTCTCCTTTAGCAAGGGAACTCCACGGGAGAGCGGCAGAGGTTTTATAAAGCCAACAGATCCAGCTGATCTGTCCTGATTTTCTTACTCATTCCGGAGAGTTCTTCACGCCTCCAAACTCTAACTGCGCTTTCAGCTCTTGACAATTTGCTCAGTAGTTCTCAATTCAGGTTATTTTCAACACTCAGTGCAGATGCAATAGCAGCTTTCAGCACCCTGAACTGCTGGAGACGCTCGCTCACACAGTTCAGCACTGGCCCAACCTGTCAACAACCCAGTGCTGGAAATTAGACAAATTCCAGAGATAATAAAAGCAGTTCTGCGTGTGCCTTGTCTGCCCCTGCAGTGCTGCAAACGTGGTGAGCATAGGACATGCTCAGCTTTCACGGGGAGCTGTGTTCAGCAGGGAAATAAATGTCTTATTCCCCATCCCTGGCAGTGTCCAAGGTCAGGCTGGACAGGGGTTGGGGTACCCTGGGACAGTGGGAGGTGTCCCTGCCCATGGCAGGGGGTGGCACTGGGTGGTTTTCAATATCCCTTCCAACCCAAACCAGTTTCTGATTCCAAGGCCCTCTTCTATTGGGGATACGTGTTGTACTTGTGTTCAGACATTCACTGTCGTGTTTCCAATACTCTGTGCAGGCAGTCCACAATGAGACTCCTTGGAGCTCTCCCTCAGGCTTTCCACATAATGCACCCCTTCTGTTTGCTGTAGGTTTCTATTTTTATTAGCATTTCAAAGCATGGGCTTTAAAAATCTCAGACATCCCAAAGCGTTGCTGCAGCAGCCTTTAGGTTCCCAGGCATAGATTAATCATACCTATATATAACCTGGATTGTCCGTGGGTAGGCACATATAGATAGATATATAGATATATATATATATATATACATATAGGTATATCTTACAATGCTCTGTGTTACAATTAAAAAGCCCTTCATTTTGTGATTCCTTAGAATCACAAAATCCCAGACTGGTTTGGGTTGGAAGGGACCTTAAAGCCCATCCAGTGCCACCCCTGCCAGGGGCAGGGACACCTTCCACTGTCCCAGGCTGCTCCAAGCCCCGTCCAGCCTGGCCTTGGGCACTGCCAGGGATCCAGGAGTAGCCACAGCTGCTCTGGGCACCCTGTGCCAGGGCCTGCCCACCCTCACAGGGAAGGATTTCTTCCCAATATCTCATCTAAACCCATCTTCTGTCAATTTGACCCCATTCCCCTGTGTCCCATTACTCCAGTTCTTGATGAAGATTCTTCTCCAGGTTCCCTGTAGCTCCGTTTTAGACCCTGGAATGCTGCTATTCCTTCATTTTTTACATTTTGTCATTCATTCTTTTCTACATCCTCACCTTTAGGACCAATACCAAACACCCCCAGCCTCTGGGTACTTTTATTCTATTTACTCCCAACAGGTGACATTTGAATTTTGGTTTTAATCGTGGCCAGTTCTCCTCTCAGAGCTGTCAGGGTTCATGGCCGAGTGACTCCAGGAGAGCTGCACAGGACTCAATGCTCCACCAACACCCCAGAGTTGTCAGGACACACCAGGATTTTACAGAAAATCAGTTTTCAGGCAGAGCAATCACATCCTCAAGCTTTGGGATACTTGGAATTTAACCCAGGAAGGCCCCCAGCCACGTGCTTAACAAATATATTTACGCTGGAGATTATTACCACAAGGTGATACATTAAAAGTACCACCACACAAGAAATTAAAATTCAATATGGTTCTGGACATTTGTGGGGTGGAATCAATGAGCTTGCGTGCAAATCTATTTGTGCATAAATTCTGTCCCAAATTAGATCTGATTTCCAGCACATCTTTACCATTCCTGGGCTATTTTTAGCTCTCTGGGTGTTGTAGTAACAGGGATGCGTGTAAAATATGACGTTAAAAAATGAAATTATGCCTTAGCCAATGTCTAAGTTCATAACTTTTTTTTCCTAATTGCCTTGAATTTTTGAAAAATATTTAATGTTCACTGGTGGAGCAGATGGAGCTGCGAGCTGCGAGCACTTTCCTTCACAATAATGCGCTTTGGTTCTGGCTGACGCTGGGGCTTTGTTTCTTTGTTATCTCATTAAATAAAACTCAGGCTGGAAAAATAAGAACTTCACTATTATCCAAGAATCTCGGGCTCTGAGGCAGACTAAGCGCTATTCAGGGACAGGTGCAGAGGAATTATTGACAATTTTATTCTGCTGTGCCATTTCTAAGGAATAACACCTGACATGAGCAACGGGCTTGAAATCCAAAGGCACTTAAAAAGCAGATTTTCTTTTTGGCACTACTTTTCTTGTTGGTGCATATGGAGAGTTTTGCTAATTTTACATTTAATCTGGAAAATTTTACCAAGAAAAAACAGTTAAGTTCACCTGAGTTGATTTTTATTTCAGATAACAATGGGTGTGGTTACCTTAATGTGATAATCTAGACAATTTTTAGCCTCTTTTGTGAGTCTGATAATGGCTCCGGTATCTAAATGTTTGAAAACACAAAATTCAAACAAAAATAATTATAGGATGCCACAAAATACACCAGAACAGTGTTTATCATAAGCCACTGATCTACGGCAGAGGACTTTGTGTGTTTATTTAAAACACCTCAATAGTTATGAACTTCTGCCACAAATTCCTGCCAGGAATTCTGTGGAGACACGAGACAGAGCTCTACATCTACCCACAGGATGAGTTTCTTCATCCCATCACATGGATTTCAGAAATGAGGGAAAGATTTCCAAGTGTGAGGTTCAGTTTCAGGGTTAAAAGCATCGATTACCCACCAGATGGGGGCTGGTTTGGTTTCATATTGGGAAGAAAATAAATAAAATGGATAAATTTGGTTTTGTTTCTCCCAGTAGAAACTTTGGGCAGTTTAATTAAAGGCCTCATTGCCCCATCATTAAATTCAAAGAAGCAGATCTAATGCAAGCACTTAAAAGTAATGTCACTTATTAGTCTTTAATGACGAGAAACATCCCTTCTCCAAAGAACAGCTGTAGGAATAGTGCCCATGTCACCCACAAAATTATAGATTATGGAGAGCATTAATGTGCATTTAATGACTGTAAAAATATTCCTTTCTGGAAAGAGCTGTGTTCTTCCTTGTTCGGCTTCACTCAGGAGGGAGGTTAATTAAAGCCAGAACATCACAAATTCTGTAGCACTCCAGGTCATTCATCTGTACCAAAGTGGAACAGAATTCTGCAAAGTCTCCCTGACAGGGATGACATAAAACTGTCTGCTCCACCACCTGGGAGAGACCCCTGGGCTGGGAACTCTGCTCAGGCTGTCAGGATCCAACAGCCACCAAATCTCCCATTACACACGAGATTTATCAAACCCCTTTCCGATTATTCTCTGTAAATATGTCTATGGATGTATTTAGAGATATAGAAAGTGTTTCTGTGGTGCTGGGGGAAAAGAAAGAACTGGGATATGGCCAAGTAACCACAATTTTGAGACTTTTGAGACCCTCCAGGTGTGTGGCACCACACCCCAAATTGCTGGCAAAGGTCAGGGCCCCGTGGGCAGAGAACCAAGGGGGAGCTGGGCTGGCCAAGGGATGGGGGAAACCAAGGGAAACGCAGCAACTTCCATTTCTGGGTTATTTTTTGAACCAAATATGACCACAAATTCAAAGCAATTTGTCACTCACCGTGCCTCGCGAAGAGCTTTGAGGTTTACGAATGGAAAATATTAAATAAAGCTAAATAATACATGTTTTAATATGGATATATACTTAGACAATATGGAAATGAGGCGAGAGAGCAGAAAATGTGACAGCTGAGTAGATAAACACGGACTTGTGTTTTCATTTACGAAGACCTCTGGTAGATAAATGCTAATTTTTGCCTGCATTAAAAGGCTGTGAATTCCAAAGAGAGATTTCAGCAGTTTGATGTATCATACAAGTGTCTGTTGCTGAACCCACTCCTTAATGGGCTGTGTCAAGTGTTTCCAAAGACAGCTGCACATCCCACAGCTGCCCAGCTCACCTGAGATGCCAAATGGCATCAATCAGGGTATTCCCAGTTAGCACTGGGCACACTCCCCAGCACACCTGATTTGACAAGCCGGGATTTTTTTATCACAGGCGAGCAAATCTGTTTCCTCTACGACATCTCCATCAAAATCCAAGGTTGAAACCATTCTTATTTTACGTATATTTATTTATATTTATATTATATTTGTTTATTTTCCATAAAAGCTTGCCTGAAGTAGACTTGCAGCCACCCTGGAAAGCCTGAAGTGTTTCCTAGAGCAGCCGTACCCAGCTAAAGGAGCACATCAAGGTGTTTCCAGCTTCTTGTAGCTCATTCCTGTTCGCTCTTTTCTTACCTGCAGCTTCTCTCAAATCAGTCACTGCTGGGCAAGAAAGGCCCTGAGGCAAAAGTTTTAGGGATGGATGGAGCAAGGGGGCAACATTTTCTCTCCCCCACTGGATTATGCTGAGATCCTGCTCTCCTCTCCTCACCCCGCTCAGGCACAACCTCTCACACACAGGGACATGGAGGACACTCAGAGGGGACATTTATGCCTCACATCAAATGGGACAGGAGCATTGCAGCTCTGTGTCGATGGAAGATCCGCTTCTTCCTGTTTTTTTTTTTTTTCCTAGTGCTGCCACAACTAAATTTTCCCCATCTCTTTTGTTTAAATTCAGTTTTATTTACATCTTTGTGTGTCTCGTATCTTAAGTGGACAATGAAAACACGAAGTTGTCGGGCAGAATATGAGATACTGAAATAAATGGTTTTCTTAGGAAAAAAAAAACCATTGTGCAAAGGCAGTCTCCCTGGAATTCCTCCTTCCTTAGGCAGCTATGGTGGATGCAGAGGAATGGATGTAGATCATCCTTTTCTGGATGTTTTATTACAATTTGTGCAGCTGCCCCAGTCCTGCAGAACTGTGCTTGGCTCTTCCCAAGGATTCCCTGCCTGGAAACCCCAGGAAGGGATGACATCGCTGATTAGAGCGAATCCAGTTGCTCACACTGGATTTGACTGCTCCAAAACCCCTCTCAGCGATGCTGTTCAGACCCAAAACTCTCCCTTTGCCCTGCAGATTCAGCTCTCGGGTGCTGGGAGGAACCTCAGTGGCTGCAATAATGCCGCTGATCACCTTTCTCTTTTCAGGGGTTTCAGATTCATGCTGTAAAATTAAAAGGAGCTTTTCAAGATCTGCACATAAAAAGCCCACTAGGTCTGTCCTCTGAAGGACTGGGGCTTATTTTTTCTGCTCTGTTATATCTCTCCCTCTCTAAAACCTCTTCCCCCCATTTTCTCATTTTTGTCTCAACCTTACTCTGCTTTACTCATCTTTAAAATTCATTTTGTATAAGCCTTTCTGCCAGTTCCCACTCTGGATTTTTGCCTTGTGCTTGATCCCTCAATAACTTTTTGGGTTATGAGAGTTTTCTTTGCTCATCTGTTGGCTTTTAATTGCAGATTCAGAGAGAGTAATAATGAGGCGTTGCCTCTGAACTACCCAGTGGCGAGTTCATAAGCTGCTTTCTTGACGGCCTGGAGGGTATTTGCATTCAGCATTTTCCACATTGTAAAACTCCAACCTGGTTAATAGGAAAATTGTGTCTTGAGTTGCAGAGCTGCTAATGGAAATGGCATCACTTGCCACGAGATATTCTAATTTATGACTCTCTTTAAAGAACATACTTGCCAATTAGTGTCTTTATTAGAATACTTACTTTTATCATTTGAAAATACGGCTCTTAATTGGGACCAGCTTTGCCTAAGGGAGAAACAATAGTTAATAAATACATGAATAAACCAACCCTCTCCGTCAGCACCCGTGGAGGGAACCAGCTCATCCCATATAGACACCCTTATAGATCATATTACTGATTATTCTTAAACTCCTTCAATTATTGAGAAAGACAATTTCATCTAACTTTATATTGTCTTCCTGGGAAAAATATAGGCAGGATATTGGAATCTGCTTGTTTATTAAAGCAAGTAGCTCATTAGGCATAATTAAGACCGAAGAAATAAGAGCATTAAATTTTCATACCACGCCGTCAGCCTGATAGCTTGAGGAAAGGCAAAAGCACCAGAGTTGCTCCATCAGTGAATTGATCAGGTCAGTGTAATCAAGGTGCCAATTTTGTCAGAATCTGAAGATCAGATGAGGAGTGTTTAGTTATTTTTCACTTTAAAAATGTAGTAAAGGAACTGTTTGAAAAAATAGAATTTAATAGGAATGAAAACTCCACTGTTCAGTGAAGGGACAGACCTGAACCAGAACGTGGCTCAGGATGGGACCATGGGGACCTCACAGTGTCCTGTGCTTGTCACGTCTCTGCCATTGTGATTCCTTCTCCAGTGGATGGTGAGAAGTCAGAGCAGGGGAGTTACAGCAAAATAAAGATCATAAAGTGAGGGATTGTCCCACTCTGCGCTGGGGCAGCCTCACCTCGAGTCCTGGGCGCAGCTCTGGGCAGCACAATAAAAGATCTAAAGCTGAGGGAGAGTGTCCAGAGGAGGGACATGGGGAAGGGGAAGGGGAAGGGTCTGGAGAGGCCACACGAGGAGTGGCTGAGGGCACTTGGTGTGTCCAGCTGGAGGAGACGGAGGGCAGAGCTCAGCTGGGGCTCCTCCCAAGGGACAGCTCCAGTCTCTGCTCCCTGGGACAGGGACAGCACCCAGGGAAGGGCTGGAGCTGTGCCAGGGAGGTTTAAGTTGGATTTTAGGGAAAAGTTCTTCCCCCAGAGGGTGCTGGGCACTGCCCAGGCTCCCCAGGGAATGGGCACGGCCCCGAGGCTGCCAGAGCTCCAGGAGCGTTTGGACAGCGCTGCCAGGGATGCCCAGGGTGGGGTTGTTGGGGTGTCTGGGCAGGGCCAGGGCTTGGACTGGATGATCCCTGTGGGTCCCTTGGAGCTCAGGATATTCCATGGCTCTGTGACACACACACATGTAAATATATATATATATATGTATATACACACACCTATAGGGCTGCCCACGTGTTCCACCCCCTGCCCTTCGTGAGGGGCTGCTCTGAGCTGCCTCTGCCAGGCCCCCAAGGTGGGACAGTGACACCTCTCCTGCCTCACCATCTGAATGAACAAGTGACACTCAACACATGATTGCAGAGGGGGAGGAAAGTCCAGAGGTTGCTTCTGCCTTCCGGCACAAGTGTGAGGTAGGGTCCTTCGAAAAATAGAAAACTCTTTTCAGAAAACTCTTTTCCTCCAAGTCGTGCCTGTGGGATCTCCCTTCGGTGTTTAATCACAAATACCTGTTTGCCTGACGCCCAAATTGTGTCTATTTTGAAATAAATAAATAAATAAATAAATAAAAGCGGGCAAATTAGGTTAGCAGTCGAAGCCATGAAAGCAGCAGCGCTGCTTTCCGAGCAGCCGGCATTGTGCCTCACAAATTATCTCCCAATCCCACCTGCTCTCAGATCTTTATAGCCTGGCCATCCTCCCTCCCGTGATGGCTCCGTAGGAAAGAAACAGACGGGGCTGAGAAAAATCCAAACAAAGAAATGGGGTAGAAAGCGCCTCCAGGCTTTTTTGAGCAGCATCAGGGCAGCGTTTCCCTTTTTGAGGATTTTCCTTTCCCCCGTTTGACAAAGAAACCTGCAGGAACACGAGATGTGAGCGGGTTTCACCTCCAGCTCCCTGAAAACACAGGCACACACGCGCTCAGATGTGCTTCAGATGCTTTTGGGCAGAGGCTCAGCTCCCTTCCACGGGCGTTGCTGCTGCTTTGGATCTGTTAATTGTCTGATCAATACTGCTATTTGAAACTTATATGAAAATGTGGGGAGCTTTCTAGGGGCAGGGATCCTCTTGCCGTGCTGCAGGACTCCAGCAGCAGTAATTTCAGTAATTAGGCTGCTTTTCAAGTAAAGGCCAGTTCCATGGATACACGGCCAAGATAAATTATGCCCAGGACAAGCTCATATTTTGCTGCATGGACTTGCCCTTTCTGTGTTCACGCAGGGAAAGCCTGAATAAACATCTTTTCTTCTCCTCCTCCCACCCCATGACACATCTGCGTCCTCTCTAAAGCTCTTCCCTTCCCTTAGCACTCCATATCCTCCATCAGAGGTGACCTTATTTTGTCCTTTAGGAATGATTCTTTTCTTGTCAATGCTTTTTTCATTCGTGGGTTAGTTTGCGGAATTAAATTAGGCAAAAAAGCAAAGGGAAAAATCATGATTTTCCAGTGAATGTAATCCCCCAAAAGCAAGATATGAATAAAAGCAAGCAACATCAAGAAAAGAATGCCCTTGAATTTATATTTTTTTTTAGCCTTTTCAGTTATTTTAGATCATCTTATTTAGAGCTTATTTTAATAATTTCTTGTCAATGTCAAGAAAGAGAATATAGAAAAATGAAGGATTTATTTATGATATAATTACATGGCTATCTCAAAAAAGCACCATCACTGCCACAGATCTGCAGCTCGTCAGCAGGAATTTGAGCAGAGACATTGAATATTTTTATATTTTTTGTGGACTTGGGCGCCAGCAGAGCCCACATCATTGACTTTAGGCTTGGCAATGCCATGGCTGAACTCGGGCAACAAAATCCGGGTCACTCCAAGCTGGAAGTTGTCCCAGGATCAGCTCCATGAGGGACACAAGGAGAGGCAGGCAGGGAGCTGAAGTTTTTCCCGCTGGAATCTGCCCCTCCTCTGGCTGCTGGGGGATCAGCAGCGGTGGCAGTGAGAAAATCCCAGAGACCTCGTGGAGGATGAGCCACGAAGTCACTGTGCTGTAGCAGGAGAGTCCCTGCTTGTCCTGTGGGCAAAGGGACAGGCTGGGGAGGGCAGGGACAGGTTGGAGCAGCCTGGGATAGTGGAAGGTGGCCCAGGGAGGGACTGGATGGCCCTGAAGGGCCTTTCCAACCCAAACCATGCCGTGAGTGCGTGGTTTTCACTGAGGAGCTGTCACACAAACTTGAGGGGTGGAAGTTGTGCTCATATGGAGCCGTTTGACTCCGTCTGCTTCGTGGTGCCGCTCCCAAGCTGAGCCTAAAGCAGCCTGAGCTTGCAAAAACCCCAACCCCCTCCTGCTTGTCACCAGGGAAGCAAATTGTCATCACAAACAGTCACCTGCGCTGGGAAAGTTTAACTCAAAAATCAGGGGGATGCTCACTCGGAGATTCAGCTGAATATTCAGCGGCAATCAGCGCCGGTGACGAAATTCCAGATGCAGATCTGCCTGGAGAGGCTTTTCCTGGGAATTCAGCCCTGTCTCTGAGCTCACCTGTGCTGCAGCGGCGCGGGCTCCTCGCTGTCCCACATCCCACCCCTTCTGCTGACCCGAACAGTCCAGAGCTAAGGCAGCTGAATTTTCAATTCAATATGTTTCAGTGCTCATGTGGGGTTTTTTTAATGGTAAATATAACTCAGCACAAACCACAAAAATCCTTGCTAGAGTCACTCATGGACTTTGTTTTAAAAATCTGTTTCCTACACTTGATCGTAATCCTTGTTGCTGTATATTTTCCATAAAATATCCAATTTCAGTGAGAGAAAGCAGCAGTTGCGAGGGTGTCTGACCGCTGTGTATGACCAGAGATTCAGCACAGGTGAATGCACAAGGGTCTCAGTCTAATGAGACACAGTTCCCAAAGTCCCATTAATTTCAAAAGATGCCAAATACTTCCTTTTATTGGCTATCCTCATATCGGAATTTATTTTTTTTATATTTTCTATTTTAACCCCACGACTTTATGGAATGAGTTTGTTCGAAATAGACCCCAGGAAAATGAGTAAAAGCTAAAAGTGACAAATGGTGTTGATCCCTTTCAACATTAAAGCGTTGGAATCAGAAGCTGCCACGCAGCTCTGTTCAAGGTCCAGCTGTATTTTTGATAGGAAACGTGTTTTGATTCGGGAATTATTTGTAGGCTTCATTAAAATGTAAATTGCTCCATGAAGAAATCTAAAGGAGATTGAGTCCAAAGATATGTAAATATTCAAATGTAATTGGGGTTCAAGCCCTACATCTCTATTTCTGCCTGAACAGTTCAAACACAGGAGAATGTTTTCCATCCTTCTCCCTGAAGTCCAACAAAATTTCTCGTAGAATCCTTGAATGGTTTGGGTTGGAAGGGACTTTAAAGCTCATCCAGTTCCAACCCCACTGGGTTTACCTCCAAAAGCAGTCCTGAGGCACAAAATGCGATTAAAAAATCATAAATTGGCAGACTTGGGGGATTGGAAGAGGAGGGATAGGAGGAACGGGCTCAGTGTGGAAACCAAGATGTGCTTTGGATGGAGCCATCCCCAGCTGCCTGCTGCAGTTAAAGGAGCATTTGTGAGGTTCATTCTCACTCTGTGCCCACCTCCACAGAGCCAGGACTGTCACTCTGGGCTGGCCCCCAGCACCCCCCTTTCCATCCCTGCTCCCTCGTCCTGGAGCTGGGCTGAGCTCAGCATCCCAGCACAGGAGCAGGGAAAGGAGGCTTTGGGAACCAGGATCACCTCTTGCCTCCCTCCCCCGTCCGCCAGCCGGATCTTTACAAGTTACTTCAACTGCTGACGTTCCATCCCCCGTCTGTAAACTGGGCAGAAGTACTCCTTGAAGGGATGTATAAAAAGCAAAGGGTCTGTTCGTGACTGGGGAGTGTTTGGACGCTTTCATGCCAGCAGAAATGTGTCGGTGGCAGATGTATCTCCTTCCAAATGGCTTCTCTGACTTCTGGATGTGAAATCCCTGGCACAGCCCCTCACCCTGTGCCCGCAGGTGCTCGCAGGGCAAGCCCAGCGTGGATGGACACAGAAAAACCCACCCTCGCTCTCGGAAATCTGCTCCAGATTTCTGTAACGAAGTGACACATCCTTTGTTTAGTAGTTTCTGAATTATTTTCAGCTATTTCCAGTCTCGTGTTTCGGTAATTTCCTGTTGTTAACATATGATGGATCCAGCGCTGGAAGGCGAAAACCACACAATCCAAACATGAGCGGCTTCATCCTGCACAGTGCTGGCCTTCAGTGCTGCCACTTGTATAACATAAAAAATATCTGAGTTATTATAAAACATACATTAATATAATGACAGGTCTTGCTTATAGCCAGGACACGGTTGAGGAACAGAGTTTCAATAATCATTTCTCCTTTTACACAGAAATATTTTATGAGCTTAATCAGGGCAGGCAGTGAAAAGATCACCTTCGATTCATTTTAGAAATACGAAAGATCAATAGAAGAGGTTGTTGTTTGAACTCCCCCACCACCTGAGCCTTCCAGACGAGCACCACCTCCCTCCCAAGTGCACGAACAGCCAAATCAACACTTCAGGGGGAGGCTGAGAGAAAGCAGAGTTGTGCTGGGAGAACAACCTGCCCCCTAAGAGCAGGGAGCTGCTGTTAGAATAAAAGGCAGCGTTGTAACACTTCTTGCAGTGCCTGGAGAGCGGGGGAATGAGTTGTCCAGGTGAAGTGGTGACAGGCTGCTGTCAGGTGCTCTGATGGAGCTATTGCAGTGTCTGTGTGATGCTCCAACCCCCCCGACCAGCCAAGGTCACTCAGCCCTTTGGTTATTTGCTGAGGAAGTGCTGGTCGAGCAAACAAAAGGAGTTTGGAGCAGATTCACCAGATGCACCCCATTTATCTTGGAGTTCTGCGCCTTCCCCTACTGAGTCCTGCATTTCTGGGGACACCTTTGAGCAGGAAGAATTCCCAGCAAGGCAGGTGCACAGGGGGGCTGCCTGGGGGGGATGAAGGACCCTGGGAGAGGAAACTCAGAGAGAAAAGTGTGGTTGGGTGACTAAAAAAAGGCTGGACACACACAGGTGGGAGGGATGGGGCTGCTTTCCCTAAACACCCCAGAGCGGGGACGTTGTCGAGCCGGAGAATTGTATGGGTCTGGGATTGTCAGTGAGGAAATCAGGCTGGGAATTAAAAGACACCTAAGCGTTGTAGGAATAAGGTTCTGGGACAGTCAGGGGAGGAGGCACAACGAGATCCAACTGGTTTCCAGGTGGGGTTGGGCGCACTGAGGAAAACCAGGGTGTGAGGGGGTTCCTGGGGGTGTCAGGGCTGATGAAGCTGCAGCAGGGCAGTTCCGAGGCTTGGCCATGCTCTTTTCTTCCCCAAAGCTCCAGAGGAGCCACAGAAAGGTAGAGCCACACAGGGAAGTTAATGAGAAGCCAAGGCAGTGGCTTTCCCAACCAGTGGGAAACAGAATTTGAATATTTGGTAACAGAAAGGAATAGGATTTCGATGGTCCTGCTGGAGAGGAAAAGCAAAAGCTGATGTGGAAAATGGTAACAGGGAAAATTCAATAGTCCACTTGCCTTCCTGGTACCTGGAGCTGTTGCACAGGCTGCAAAGAGTCTCTGTAGGATTAAAAAAAGGCAAAATCCCCTCTCAGAGTGCCTTCGTAGAGGCTTGGACCATCCAGGCCATTTAAAACTTGTCTCTCAATTTTTCAGAAAGCTCTCCCTAATTCCACTACTGGTTATTCATAGGTGCATCAGAAACAGATGTCACTCCATGGGAAGGAGATCCTTCAAGGGGGGGTCTCTCTGTCTCCAAAGTCCAGCCTAGAGCGGGTCATTCTTTATCAAAACGCCTGCACCACGCCCAGCTTGCCCAAGACAGTGCAGGCAGCAATTTCAGCCCTCGGGGCTGCATGAGGAGAACATCCGAATGAAAAAAAGGATAATGCAGCCTGAAAGAGTCGGAGTGCTGGCAGTCACTTGTTAATGGCAGCTAATTTAGGGGCATTGTTTGGATGATGATCCGAGGCTGTAACTCCGCCACTGCACATTGCCATTATTTTATTAATTACCCCCAATAAACCAAAGTTCTGTGCAATTTAATTACTGGAGCTATTTGTTTTCTTCACTCGTGTTTGGGGGGGGGCAAGGCTTTTGAGGAGGATGAGAGTTATTCGTTACTCACAGCATATGTTTTTCTTTAAAATCTGAATTGGGCAAATTTCATTAGAGTATTGTTGCAGTATTCACGTCAATCAAGTTTCCACTTAGGCTGAATTAAATTGTCATTGTGTGGGTCTTTGAGCTTTATAAAGAAATCGGGTAAAATTCACTAATTTGACGGAATTTTTTAAGGAGACAGTGGGGACAGGAGCAAGAAATTCCGCATAAAATCTAAGAGAGAATCAAAACAAAAGCTTAGCTATGTGTCTTTGATATGTTGACAATTCCCACAGCTCAAGGTAACCTTTCTCTGCAACACTCCAGGGTTTCCCTTTATTACTGTCTTTTTTAATACAAGACCAGTTTTATGCTTCAAGTGCTTTTTCTGGTGAGCAAAAACACAAAGAGCAAACGCAACGAAGGAATATAACGAGCTGGGGAAAGACAGGCAGCAAAAAGCAGATTCCCCCCACCACGATGAAGACCCAGGAAAGGTGACAGCGGCACTGAAGTCCTGCCTGGGGTTACCCAGGTTGGGATTCCAAGGTGGGTGATGGATAGGAAGGGCTCTGCTCTTTCCCAGCAGCTGTGTTCTCTGGCTGTGTAAAGGTTTCGATGGAGATCCTCAGGCTGCCATTTTGACATTTTCATCTCTGGATTCCCTTTGCTTGGCCTTACAACCAAATCTGTATTTTACACCCAAAAATGTCTATGCTAATCCATTCCTGATGCACCAAACAAATCAGTTGGAAGGCCTAGAGACTTTAATTTGATGGTTGCCCATATCACAAATTAGTGTTTAGTTTTATTCAGGAAGTGTCCAAGGCCAGGGTGGACGGGGCTTGGAGCACCCTGGGGTAGTGGGAGGTGTCCCTGCCCATGGCAGGGCTTTAAGGTCCCTTCCCACCCAAACCCTTCTGTGATTCTATGAAGAGCAAACAGAAGCACCAAGAGGGGGTTCAAGGGCTTGGATCAATGCCGTGTGTCCTCTGTTTCCTGGTTCTCTGGACTCCTTGCACTCCATGGAGCGCTTGATTGTTCTGATTTTTAGCCGGTTTATTTTTACAGCCTGAGCTCTACAGATATTTTTATGAGGCATTTTTGCAGACAGACTGAGGAACCTGTACATGCTCTAAGTATAATAAACTGTTGCCAGCCCCGACAGGTACTCCCGACACGATCGACTTCTGACAAAGATGGATTGGTTTCTTGGATTTTGGGAGGCAGGGGGATTTTTGTTCCAGTGCACAGCAAAACCAGGTCTTGAAAGGTTTGCCAAACACAAGCGTTGCCAGCTGAACACCAGAAGAGGTTTTGTATCAACCGCAGTGACTTTGTAAGGCTTGGCCATATAAACACGGCTACAGGCGATGGGCAGGTGAGCTGGGAAACGATGCCTGCCTGACCTTTGAGTTTTGTTTTCGTGCCATCTCTGGGTTGTTATCTTTTAATAAAGTAAAAAAAAAAAAAACAATAGACGTTACCAAGAAAACAGCAGCAGCTGAAAGGAAAAACATCCTTGCCCAAGTTTTGAGCTCTGACTTTTTACAATCCCTGTGCCCATGCCATCCAGGTAAAGTGCATTTTGGAAGTGTTGTTCCCAGAGAGTCTTGGTGTGCTGGCACACTGTGGCACAGATACAGATAATCCAAAACTCAGCTGTCTCCCCTGCAGTAATGGCAGAGATCGCTGTGCTCACTGACCCTCACGATTTCTTGTTTCTGGCTGATGGTGTGACAGTGGGAAGTGGCTCCAGGGAGCTGAAGTAGAGAAGCTGGGAAGGTACTAATTCAGGACCCTAAAAGGTGTCCTAGGAATTGTAAAATAAACAGAAAATAATTCCCAAAGGAATGCAGCCCTCCTGTTTCGATTATATCTCCTCCCTTTACTGCTGCTTGTTCTGCTCAAAGCACAGAGCAGAGCAAACATATGTTGGGAGATGCTGCCTATTTATAAAGTAAACACTGACAACAAGCAGAAAACAAAAGATAAATGAGGAACATGTTTTGCACACTAATCAAGTTGTCTTAGTCGAGAAAGCAGTGACTATGTGACAGCACAAAGTCTCTAAGGGTCCAGCCGAGGCGTGGGAAGGGGATCCTGCCCCTCTGCCCCTGTGCTCAGGGGAGACCCCACCTGCAGAGCTGCCCCAGCCCTGGGCCCAGCACAGGAGGGACCTGGAGCTGCTGGAGAGAGCCCAGAGGAGGCACCAGGATGAGCAGAGGGATGGAGCAGCTCTGCTGGGAGGGAAGGCTGGAAGAGCTGGGATTGTTCAGCCTGGAGAGGAGAAGCTTTGGGGTGACCTCACTGTGGCCTTGCAGTGCATGAAGGAGCCAATAGGAAAGATGGAGAGAGATTTGGGACAAGGGATGGAGGAACAGGACACAGGGAATGGCTTCCCACTGCCAGAGGGCAGGGATGGATGGGATATTGGGAAGGAATCCTTCTCTGTGAGGGTGGGGAGGCCCTGGCACAGGGTGCCCAGAGAAGCTGTGGCTGCCCCTGGATCCCTGGAAGCATCCAAGGCCAGGTTGGACAGGGCTTGGATCACCCTGGGATAGTGGAAGGTGTCCCTGCCCATGGCAGGAGGTGGAACAAGTTGAGCTTTAAGGTCCCTTCCAACCCAAACCATTCTGCAACTCCATGATTCAATTGTTGCCCACATTTCAGGTATCTCTGTGTAATTGTTCCAGACACACCTTGGGAGGGGACCTGGCACAGTTTTAAATGTTGGTGCCTGAACTGAAAAACGGGACTCACGTAGCCAGAGAAAAGAGAAGGCATCAGCACATGTTCCCAGAAAACCCAGCTCAAACTTGAAATAAGTCTTTAATAAAACAAAGTGAGCAGCGTCCATGCAGATTGCTGGGGCCACTTTAAGCCAGCCGAGAGGTTCAGACCAGCTTGAGCAAAACATTCATCGGTGGAGGTCACCGCAGGCTCAGCTGACGTGTCAGGGAGGTTAGAGATGAAAAGTTTTCTTCATCTGCTTTCTTCACTCCAATTACAAATACCAGCAATGCTGGGATTCACCTTTGGCTGCGCACTTCCCGCTGCCTCGCCGGGGTGTCGGGAGGGTTCACGCGCGGTGTCGCCGCTGTGGATGTGTGTCATCAAAAATGAAAGCCCCTGAAACACAGCACTGGCTGAGGTGCTTATTTCAGCAAGATATCCTTCTTCAAATACGGCTCTCAATAAAAATATTACCGATAGTAGTTTAAATTCCACTGCTATTTGGAGTGTGTGCTGGGCAAAATGACAGAAGAGATCCAAGCTGTTCTGATCTGATGGTGAATATCAGGCTGTAAAAGTCGGCAGATATGAGAGAGTGACATCGTTTTCTTATTTTATTTGGCCTCAGATGAGACAGCTTCACTTTCACTTGTGGGAGGTTATTGTTGAGGCACAACAGCAGACTCCGACTGCAGGAAATCAGACTTTTCCAAGGATTACTCTTCCTGGTGTATTCCTAGGGAATCCACAGGGGAAGCATGAGTGGAGATGACCCAGACCAGCCCTGCTGACCACCCTCTGTGAGCAGTGAGCAGCGTTTGGCTCTTGAGCTCTGCACACGCAGGGGTGAGAACCAAACCCCGGCCACCTCTGCCCACTGCTGGCAGGGAGCTGGAGCTGGAGCAGCTGTGGGGACACTCTCCCCTCTCACCTCCTTGTCCCCTTTGCTGGGAGCAGCTGGTTCCTCGAGGATCCTGTCCCTGCCATGTGGGATGCGCCTCCCTCTCTGCTGATTTGATGCACAAAGCCAGCTCTGTCCTTGCCTGTCCTGCTGGCAGGGCATGGATCGTGCCCTGCTGGGCACTGGGAGGGGACATCCCAGGTGGCACAGCCCTCCCCGCCCCACTCGGGCAGGAGAATCTCCCAGCACTGAAAGGATGCTCTTCCAGGGCTGTGAAACCTCGGCAGGCTCGAGGTGAGGGGGTGGAAGTGAAGATGTACAATATGTTGTCAGCGAGTGGCGCTATTTTTTTTTCCCAGCCCCTCCTGTCCTGCTCTGTTTTATAAATCCACGATGCTTAAAAATTCCAGGGCGAGTGCCTGTGTCTGCACACACAGAGCTGTCCTGGCTTAAGTAGAGCAGAGCTGAGCTGGGACTGCATGGATTGACTGCACTTCCAGAAAGGAAGTGGCTTCCGTTTAAAAAATAGCTGGTTTGAGTTATTTTATCTCATTTAATTTCATTTTTTTTTTCTACTATTCACCACCCATAAGTGCTCAGTTGTTCATAAGTGTTGTGTTTCTACAGAATCATGGAATCCCAGAATGGTTTGGGCTGGGAGGAAACTTAAAACTCATCCAGTGCCACCCCTGCCATGGGCAGGGACACCTTCCACTGTCCCAGGCTGCTCCAAGCCCCGTCCAGCCTGGCCTTGGGCACTTCCAGGGATCCAGGAGCAGCCACAGCTGCTCTGGGAACCTGTGCCAGGGCCTCCCCACCCTCCCAGGGAGGAATTTCTCCCCCATATCCCATCTATCCCTGCCCTCTGCCAGTTTAAAGCCAGCTTGGAGACATTTCACTGACTCAGCTTCACAGCCTAAAGATCCAAGTAGGGCAAAAATAGGACATGGTCCTTCGGTGGCTTTTTGACTGGAAATAAATTATTTCCATGGAATGGAATGCATGTTTTTTACTCATTTACGATCTCTGCCTCTCTCCATGTGAAACAAAGCCTCTGTGACATGCTCGCAGCAAAGGTGCATTATTAAAGTGCCCGTGTAAGTGGTAGTTGGGGAAGAGTGTAAACAGGTTTTGACACTGATTTCCAGCAGATTAACAAGCAGGAATAAAAAGGGAAGGGAGAGAGGGAGGAAGGAAAGCCAGGCTGAGGTGACAGCCGTAACTGAGCCATAATTGCCTGTAAAATCAGAAGGGAGTTGAGTTCCAAGGCGGATGTCATGAACATTACCCAAAGCATTAAAAAAATATCCAGCTGCTCGCCTTGTCTGCAGCCTGACTGTGCTCAGGTGTACGTGGGCTCCATGTGACGGGTGTCAGGTGGATGTTCCATGGGGTAGAACTTTGGAGACTTTCAGGAAGCTCGGGAGGATGGGATTGTTCAACAACAGAAAATTATCCCCGTGTCAAATAGCACTGGACTCTTATTCATGTATAATTTTTATCTCTACGTGATTCTTTTACTTGATGCCTGCCCCTGGATCCCTGGCAGTGTCCAAGGTCAGGTTGGACAGGGTTTGGAGCAGACTGGGATAGTTGAGGATGTCCCTGCCCACAGCAGGGGTGGCACTGGAAGAGCTTTAAGGTCCTTCCAACCCAACCCATCCTCGGATTCCAAGGCAGCAAATTCCTTATCGCTGAATGTATCCACACCGATACCACAGAGTAGCAAATAATGATTAAAGAGACCCATAACTGCAGCTGGGGGCTGCAGGCAGCACGGTGCCTGCGTGTAAAAATAGAAATGAAGCCTGCTCAGGTTACCCAAACACGATCGAGCACCAGCTCCGTGCTGGGTGTGGGGCACAAGCCAAGCCCTGCTGCAGCCACAGCTCTGCCTCCAGCAAGACAAAAACGCAACCTGCAAACGCCTGGTAAAGAACAACCCCAGTTAGGCACAGCTAATTGCTGAGCATTCCTCAGATCTAAAAATAATCCAGAGAGGAAGACGCCGGAGAGAGGAACTGCACTGAGCTACACAGAGAGCACAGCAAAGGAACCTGCAGCGGGCATCAAACATTCCTACCCGGCTGAACCAGCTGGGTGGCTCGGCAGGAGAGGAAAGGCTGGGGTCCTTTGTTCTTGCAGCCTTCTTTTCCTCTTCCTTCCCTTTATTTATCATCTGTAATTTCAAATCAAGACAAGGAGCAGGTAGCCCCAAAGCAGGAAAGGACACACACTCTTCACCCTTATTGCCTGCTGGACACAGCACAGGGATCAATTCTCACTGTCACGTTGAGGCACAAGCCAAGACGGGGATGTTTGAGAAGAGAAAGCTCCTTTCTGATAAGGATGGCTTGGATCAGCTCTTTTGTGCCATCTTTTGTCTCCCTGCAGGGGTTCTGCTGAAGGTGGAGAGAACAGGAAACCCTGCTTTGCTCAGGCAGGATTTAACTGGTGTAAAACCCAGCCAGGACCTTTCTCCTGGGACTGTCTGAGCTCTGAGTCCCACAGGCACCAAGTCTCAGAATCAGAAAGTTCCTGACCGGTCCCTTGGCAATGTCCTTTCCGCTGCCTGGGCTGAGCTGGCCCTGGGTGGCACAGCCTGAGCCCTGGCACACTCCCAGCCACTGCAGGGGAATTCCTCACAGGACACTTGTGATGTCCCCTGCGCCCTCCCCAAGTGATTGGTGAGCAGGCAGAGCAGCTCTTTGAGGACAGTTTTGGCAGATAATGACCCTGAGGGAAAAGCCATCGGGGTGGCACTCGGGGACAGCGACTCCTTGGGGAAGAGCAAGTGTTCAGGGGGGATGGATGTGCAGATCAAACCCAGCCCCCATTTTACAGTGAAACAGCCAGCCTTGGAGGGGGTGCTTCCCCAGAGACCCCTGGATTATCACAGCTTTGCACAGCTCCTCTCTGAGAGGATCAGTGATGCCAGCTCCTGATAAGGAAGGGGATGGGAGAGGAGTTTCCTTGAGTACCTCAACACAGAGATTTGATGATCCTGCACTTCCCTCTCTCGGGAAGTCTGAGCTTGCAGAATGCTGTTTGCCCCCACTGATCATCAGATCCAGGCTTCTGCTCACCCCTCAGCAGGAATTGGTGTGTTGGGATGACAGATCTCTGTCTTGCTTCAGAAAAATTGGGATTGTGCACAACCACCATCAATGGAACCATTCCCATTTTGAATTTCCACCCCTGTGGAATCCAGCAGAATGCTGCCATATCTCTGATGTCACAGAGTCACAGAATTATAGAATGGCTTGGGTTGGAAGGGACCTTAAAGCTCATCCTCTTCCAATCCTCTGCCATGGGCAGTTCCACTGTCCCAGGCTGCTCCAAGCCCCACCCAGCCGGGCCTTGGGCATTTCCAGGGATGGGGCATCCACAGCTTCTCTGGGCACCCTGTGCCAGCTTCTCTCTGCCCCGCAGGTCAGATAAAAGCCTGTTCTTTGCCAGGAGCAGCCTCAAAGCCAAACCCCACCACAGTTAAAGGAGCAGCGTGGGTATTCAGAGGGGCAGCTGCTCTGCTGCTCTCTCACCCTGACCCGAAGCTTCCCCTGGTCACTGACTCCCTGCCCTGGGCTACCACTCGAATTTCTCTGCCTTCTGATGAGCAGATGCTCTAAATCTGTCAGCACGCAGCACAAAAGGGTCTCATTAATGGTGCAGCTCCTCTGTTTGTCGTGGGCAGTGCCATCAATCTTCCCTTCTCCACGTGCATTAGCTGGCAGTGGTTTCCATAGGCTGGAGCTCCCACTCTGGGCTTTAAAGCCTCTCCCTTCGTGCTGCTGCCTCCTTCTCAGTGGGCTTTATGCTGCATATATCACATTTCTATGGCTGCAGTGAGCTCGGGGCTCGCTCTCCTTGTTCAGCACCAAGCTGCGAGGTGCTCTCCTGTTTGCCACACTGTATTGGTGTGCTTGAATTATTCACTCCGCTTCTCAGAAGCAGCATTAAGGATGTAATCTTCTGTTCATAAATCCATTGGAAGACTCTTAATAATGTAAGCCTTAGTGGAACCTCCCAGCCCTGCTTTTCCTCAGGGTTTCCAATGGTTCCCTCGCCTCTCCTGTGACAGAGCGAAATCCATTCCCTAGAGAGAAAACAACGCTTAGGCTTTGAAAGATTTCAAATATTCTCTTCTTCTTCTTTGCAACAAATGCTCAGCCCCTCTGTCACTGCAGGAAGGTCCATAAAACTTGCAGAGTGCACAAAAAGCCAAAGTCAGAACCATTTATGTCCATCAGTTAATGCACGGCCTGGTCCCCATGCGAAGAGGTTTTGCTTCACCAGAGATATTCAAGAACTCTCTGGACAGCACAGGAGTTAGTTTTGAGGAGATATGTGATTACAGGGATTATTTCTGCAACAAAAATTATTTGTAAAATCGTAGAATTCCAGCAAATTGTTCGTTAGATACACGGCAACATTTCAGGTGGTGTCTCTCCACCATCAGGCAGCAGCAGATGTTAATGCTCTGTTCTGATTTGCGTTGATACAGCAGCTCCACAGCTCCTCCTTTAAGTCCCCCAGGTGATGGTAATTTCCCCACAAGTGAAGGAATTGCAGTGTTATCTGCAAGTTTGGGAGACACGGAGATGTAGATCAGTAAAATAAAGCTTGGGACCCATGGAATGTCTCATGGACTCAGTGGTGCAGCACTTTGAACCCCCTACAAGATGTTGACACCAATCTGAATTTTTCTGGCCTCATCACATATCTAAAACCTCTCCTGTGTTTACATAAACATCATAAATACATTTGAGCCTGAGCTGTTTGGGTTTGTTTTCTCCCCCAGGATGGATCCAATTCAGGATATTATTCTCAGATAATGACTTAAACGGGAATATTTGTGTTCCTCCGCTGCTAACACGACTTCCATAATAACACGATCCCTTTTAGGAAATTATGTATGCACAATCAGTGCCTCAGTGACTGCTGTGTAAAGCTAAAACTCCAAAAGTGACAGTTAATAACTTATCTGTCGAATGTACCCAACTGTCCTCGGGAAAAAAATAATTGTTTCCATTTAAAAAAAAANTTTTTCCCTTAAAAAAAAAAAAAAAAAAAAAAAAGAGCTTTGTTTTATTCTTCAAACAGCCATAAAAGTATTTGTCTTTATCTTTATTATTGGCAGGCTACTATTCTTCAAATACAAACGTACCCTATCATTACTGGAATAAACTTTATCTGTTATTCATAAGCTGCAGAGAGATGTTTTCCCTCGCTCTCTTTTTTTCGCTCCTCTCTGCTGTTTTTAATGGATTTCTACAGAAATCTTTCAAATAAAAATTTGTATGGCTTTCTCCTTCCTCGGCACAAATATATTTCCCCTCGTATTTCTGTGCTGAAATTAATACAGTTCTATTTTTGGCCTTCCTTATCTGTGCGTTAACAATAGGCTGTGTCTTGCTCAGGATTGTCTCCGTGACTCCCATTCTGGTGGAAATCTTAAAGCCTTTCCTGTTCTCATTGCTGGGAAGAGCGGTTCCTGTTTTGAAGGGGCTTTCATGAGCTCCCTGCGACTTTCATCCAGTCCAAACCCTACTGGACCCTACGGGTGGTGTGTGGAAAGATCACATCCAGCCCGCGCCGCTGCTCCGGAATCGGAGGCTGTGCTGTGAGAGGGGCAGCTCTGCGTGTGTTTGTGGTGGATAAAAGTACGGAAGTGGCATCGCAGTTCCTGAATTTGGGAGCATTAATACAACAGACATCGCAGAAAGCTCCCCCTGGGCGGTTATTCCCAAAAGTTCTCCCGTTCCTCGCTGTCATCACGGTGCTGTTGGCAATTGGATTCACGGGCAGGAAGAGGGATGACATAAAAGCACCAAAGCTCACGTTTTTGGATGTCCACCTTCCCCGTAGCCCGGAGGAAGGAGACATTTCTCTCTCCTTTCTCTGGAATAAGTCCTGACAACCATGATTGGAGGCAAGATGTTGGATAAGACAGAGCAGGGTTTGAGTTGATCGTTCCTGTCCTGTGACATTGACTCCTGAGTGCCTCAAGCTGATTTTTCTCTGGATACTTGGAATTTTATCTGCCTTGGAGAGCCTGTCTCCACAGGCTTCCCTGAGAGAGAAAAGCTGTCACTTATTCCCAGATCACATCTCATGGAGGATCATGCAGAGGTTTCTTGGAGTTTGTGAGGCTGATTGAAGCTAGAGGGGCTTCATTATAAAATCACAGAATCCTGGAATGGTTTGGGTGGGAAGAGACCTTAAAGATTGTCTCATTCCACCCCCTGCCACGGGCAGGGACACCTTCCACTGTCCCAGGCTGCTCCAAGCCCTGTCCAAGCTGGCCTTGGACACTTCCAGGGATCCAAGGGCAGCCACAGCTTCTCTGGGAACCTGTGCCAGGGCCTCCCCACCCTCAGAGGGAAGAATTCCCTCCTCATATCCCATACAAACCTACCCCGACTCTTGAAGCTTAAAGTGCAGATTCCTTCCCCAAAAGCCAAAGCGTTCAATGGAATATTTGCAACAGAGAACACCTGGGAGTGCCTGGGAATCTTGGATACCTTTGGAAGAAGAATCAGCCCCATGGCTGATGGGGGCGTTGGTTGAGGCTCCTTCATCCAAAATCCATCGCGGTCTTCAGGAAGATCCTGCCTGAACACAACCAAAATTGTTGTTATTAACTCCTAACTAAGGGACCCGAGGGAATGTTGGAGTTATCAGCACCAAGAGCCATCTTTTGAAGGACTCCGAAAGGGACCAGAGAGGGCATTTTATTCCATGTTTATCAGGTGGTGGATGATTAATAGGTCTGAGCACACAATGAATGTGTATCTCCCTTCACATGCTAATCACATGGCATTTATAAATGTCACCACCTTATCGTGGAGACACACTCGGAATTCTGGGGGCTTTCAAAGTATTTGTTCTTAACATTTTTAATGTGGGCATTACTAAGGTTGTGTCATTGGAAACGTCCCTTTGGCCGTGCTTGGGGAACACAGGGAGATTTTATTTGGATTTTGGAGGTAATTGAATTATTGCATTTTAAATCTACTCTCCAAAAAAAAAAAAATCACTGCAGATAATGAAGCTTTTCTTGTGTTTCTTTAACTACTAAAACGTAGCAGTGCCTGTCACCTTGGAATTTTAATAACCAAAAAATAATTTCTAATTATTAGACTGAGAAGCTTCAGGGTTTTCCCATTCTGCTTTTTTTTCTTTGCTTTGCAACCTAAGGCCTTAATTTAGAGTTATAAATTATAGTTTTACCATTGGAGAATTGCATAATTTTCATTTAAAAAATTCCGAATTCCACCGTTTGGTCATAAAAAATGTGCATTATTATCGACTGTTATTAGGAAGTTTGAGCCTTAAGGAAATTTTATAAAGGTTCAGGGAGGGTTTGGGTACAGAAAGTCCAATGAAACACATGGAAAGACTCTGGACTCACTCACTACTTAAGCTGAGCTTTTTAAACGGTGAAAGACTTTCCCAGTTATAACGTTTAGGTCCTTTGCTGTGCTCCTTGATTCAGACAGAACTGCTCTTGTCTTCCAGAGACTTTATAGACCTGAAGAATTTGGAATTAAACTAAAGAAATTAAGATTCCTCTAGGAAACTGTGCCTCGAAATCTGTAATTTCTGCCTGGACAGTGAAGCTGTTGAAGCTACATCTGAAGGCACAAAGTTTGTAGGTTTAGATTTTTGGTTCTCACCTATTTGTCCGTGCTAAATATCCGTATTTTCAAAATACTCCATTGAAATTGGCAATAGCTGGCATCTTTGGCCAAAGGTGGAGGAGCAAACATGGAATGTGTGTCTCTGAAAGAAGCACTGAGTTATGCTGGCACAACACCGAGGTTTTGCTTCGCTTTCTTCCCAGCTCCCAAACAGGACATCAGCCCCCAGGGCCATTTATCCCCCACCTTTCCACTTCAACCTTGTGTACAGAATTTATTTCCCTACAAATCCCCACCTGTGTTGTCACAGGGCTGTGCACTCAAGAATATTTACAGATCCCATCACACATAATTCTCAACCAGTTGCTGATTACACTTTTCTCACTGCATCACGTTAAGAATTATCAATTTGATGCATTGTCCTAAAATGAAACTCGTACAATACAAGGCTGGTGATGATAAAAAAAATCCAGATTTCTCCAAAATTCCTTGTGAGCTGCATTGCTCCCTGAGATATCACCGAGATACAAGCAGGACTTAGACAAAACCCTCAGAGGACTTTACAAATAGCCAGCACCACATAAAGAGAGCCTTGGTATTTTAATTAAAGGTCAGACAAAACCCCGGTAAACCTTGGGGATGTTTTGCAGCAGTCATTTAAAGCAGAGCCACTCTTAACAAACTCTTACTGTATCAGTAAAACCGTGCCCAAACCTTTCCTAAGATTTACACAAACTGCAGCCTAAACACAGGAGCCTCTGCCAAGTTCAGGCTGCGAGTTCAGCACCCATAAATCACAGCCCGTGTCTGCTCCACCTCTGCTCGTGGCTGCAGCAGCTCTGCAGGGCTGTGCAGGGCTGTATTTACTCCTCTGTGCAGGCACACGGGGGATGTCAGCCTGGGGACCCTCTGTGGCGCTGTCCCAGGCCAGCACTTGGGGCCAGCTCTGCCTCCCGTGTGCGCACACACACACACGCGTGGCAGCCCCCACGGCAGCTGAGAGTGGTTTGTTTGTAGCTAATTAACACGAGCGTGCTAAATGGCGCGGCGATGCTCGGGCAGGGCTCTCCCGCTGTCAGTCACGGGCACGGCGGTGCAGGAGTTTCTGAAGGTCGCGCTGGAAGGCGTGATTCGAAGTGTCAGCTTCGCTGTTACAACCCAGCTTAAAAACCCGCCAGGCACTTTCCCTTGCCAGGTTTATGAAGTATTCGAGGCTGTTTGTTCAAAAGAATATGTCTGAATTTTCAACGGGAGGCTTTGATTGCTGACTCTTCTACCTTTGGCCTTATTTGTGGATTTGTCAGGGATGGAAAAAAACCCCAAAAAGCAGGTGACCTGGTTTGCTGGTTCATTCAGGGGTGAGCTAAAGGTGCGCAGGGAAGGTGGCACAACCAAAAGGCTTTCCAGGGAAGCCGTCTGTCTGCTCCCACCGCCGCCCTGCCTTCACCTTTCAGCTCTCATTTGCTGCTGGTCGCCACCCAGCCGAGGGTGGGAGATGTTTTTCCCCGCCGCCTGCGAGGATGTTGCACGCTCAGCTGGGTTATGATGATGATGCATTCAACGCATGTTCCCTTTGAAAAATTCGGCAGCGTTTCCAGCGTTGATTTCCCTCCAGAGTTATTACACCCCACACAGATTGGCAGCGCCGTGCCACGGTGCCAGGATTTATGAGGTGACCTTGGAGACACAGGCGCTCCCCAGTTGAAAACACTTGGCGCTCAGCTTTATTTTGGATTGCTGAGCAGGCTCCCCTCCTGTATAAATCAGGATGAGATTACACAAATAATCCACAACATTTATATAACATTTCATATCACAAGGGGATGCTCTCCTGCACGGCTCGAGTGCAGCGCTCCTGCCTCCTCTAGACTCCGATTCACTCTTGGGCCCAACCTTAAACCTTCAGGAGGAGTCAGGAGAGGCGGTGTTGGTTCCTCTCCAGGAGCAGCGAACTGTGTTTAGGGCCAACCTCCATCATGAAGGCTGGACCTGATGATCTTGGAGGTCCTTTCCAACCATGATTCCCTGATAAGAGGTACTTAAGGACTGCTCAGGATTGGGCCAGCTACAGATGGTCCATCAGCCTGGAGATGCTCCAGGGTGTTGTCACTGCTCCACGAAGTGCTCCCAACCCCTTGAACCTGCAGAGCTGACCCTTGCATGGGGTTCTGCTGGGACAGCCACCCTCCTGAGCTGCCCAGGGTGCTTCCCAACTTTTTGGATGGATCCTTTGGGAGCGGGGAGCTGCGTGAATAAAGAGGCTCTGGTAGATGGGGATGAAACGTCCGAGTGCAGGCACGACGAGGAGGAACCTGTGAGCAGCAGGAAACGCCAACCCAACCTGCACGAACGCTGATTGTCATTCAGTTTCTATCGACGTGCAGTTTATTAAACCATAAAGCAAGGCAGCAAGCACAGAGAGCAACTCTAGAGATAATTAAACATAATAAGGGTTTCACTTAATCCCTCAAAACCCAGGGGAGGCACAGTTAAGACTGAATACCCTCTTTGCACTGCAAGGCAGTTTTTTTGCACAGGCATTTAAGAGCACTTCCCGGGACAGGATTTTGGGACAGGGGGAAAGGTAGGTCCCACCTGCACTTCTGAATATTTATTTTTCTTTTCTCCGTGCCTTTACATTATGCTCCTTATTAAGCCTGAACTCACGACTTTCAAAGCCGTTTGTGGCTCATCGTTTGCATTGCAGCAGCAAGCGGAGACCCTGGTGAGGGATCCTGAGGAAGGTTTGGGAGCATCCCTGGGCACAGGGACAGCCAGCAGAGCTTGGGAGCAGCAGGGCTGGTACCCAGGTGCGCTGTGCTCTCGGGCTCCTCATCTCCCGGCACAACACACGCAGTTCTTGGACGAGGAGGAACGGGAAGGGGCGGAAGGGAGACGGTGGATGCGAAGGGCTGAGCGAGAGGCTGGCAGAGCAGGCGGGTGAGGAGAGGCTCCCTTTACAGAGCGAGATAATTACGGCAAATCTGGGATTAAAACCGGAGGGCAACGCGCGGAGGGAAAAATAAAATTAAAAAAAAAAAAAGCCTCGAGCGGTAATTTGGGACTCTGCGGTCTCCCATAGTGGGACCGGGGCTGGTCGGGGATGGGGGAAGAGCGGGGAGCGCGACGGGAACGAGCTCGGAGCTGCCCGGGGCACGGAGGAGCCCGCAGGTGCGGAGGAGCCCGCAGGTGCGGAAAGAGCCGCACCTGGGCTGCAGCAAAGCGAGCCGGGGGCAGGGCAGGGGA